>CM035172.1:10420481-10585652 GCA_020205615.1 Panax quinquefolius | reverse complement strand
TTTAACTTGTAGAATGGACCCTATGCCACAGTAGGGACATGCTCCTTCCTATCCAAAATCTTTGATGGTGTACTCTCACACGCTAAGTTTCTGCTTATCTCGTCCTATTCTAACTCTATAACGTGGTTCTAGTCTTTCATATATTTATTTAAGTACGATATGTGAAACACATTATGAACATTTCAGACATACTTTGAGGTAACGCTTAGTCTATGTTACATTTCCTACTCTTGGCCAAGAATTTGAAATGGACCAATAAATCGTGATCGAGTTTTCTCTTTCCCAAATTCAGAATTCCTTCCACGGAAAGAAACTCGCACAATATATGCATCCCTCACACTAAATTCCACGCCCTTTCGATGAAGATCCGTGATAACTCTTTTTGCTGATCTTGTGCCTTTCAGATACGTTGTCGAATCATTTGGATCTTTTCCGTAGCTCACACGCATTCAACTCTCTAGTTCCAAATAAAGGTCAGTTCACCCACCTCATCCCAACATAATGGCAGAAATACACTTTCGTCCCATATAATGCTTCAAATGGAGCTACACCTATACTTGCCTCGATAATCACTGTTGTAGGAGAATTCCACCAATGGTAATACTTTATCCATAACCGCCTTTGAAGTTTCAGGACACAGTCTTAATAAATCTTCAAGAATGAATATTCCTTTCTCGATTGTCCGTCCGTTTCTGAGGATGGTACGCTGAATCGAATAAGAACTCCATGCCCATAGCTTTTTTGCAAGCTAACCCAAAATCTTGAAGTGAATCTGGGTCACGATCCTAAACTATGGATACAGTATGCCACGCAACCTCACAATCTCATTCACGACATACCAAGAAGACGCTCAAGTGAATAAGTCTCCCAGACGGCAAGAAATGAGCAAGCATTTGGTTAATCTATCAACAATAACCCAAATAGCATTGATGCCCCGAGAACCGAGGAAGACCCGTAAACGAAATCCATGGTAATGTGTTCCCACTTCCATTTCGGAATCTCGTGCGGTTGTAACGGACCCTTAGGGTACCAGGCGATGCCCGCTTTTACATCGCTGACAAGTTAAACACATCGAGATAAACTTCGCAACTTCTCTCTTCATATTGTTCCACCAAAACGTAATGTCAAGATCACGATACATTTTAGTACTTCCAGATGGATTTCAAATTGTGTATTGTGCTGCCTCCATCACAATCTTGTACTTCAAATCAGAGTCGTTAGAACACAAAGTTCAGAGTGGACTCGAAGTATTCCTTCTTCATCAATTCTCGCCCTAATAGCTCCTTCAGATTTCTTCTTCATACGCGCGTCAGTTCCGTGCCTGTGGCTTGAGCAACCTTAACTTTTCTATTAAAGTCGGTTCTGTCACGATACTTGACATCATCACACCTCGTTCTCAAGATATGATCTTCTACTCAACACGCCGCCTACCACGCTCGCTTCCCGGATGGTATCAATAGTTTAGTCATAGTCTTTCAATAAATTCGAGCCAACGTCACGCATGTTGAGTTCTTTTGAGTGAAGAAATATTTAAGGCTTTTATGGTCTCAATATATCTCCACTTTCCCCATATGATAAAGGCTCTCCATATCTTTAAGCAACGATCAACTAACTCTAGATCTCGCCAGTAGGATAATTCCTCTCATACTCTTTTGTTGTCGCAAGGCATAAATATGACTTTCCCACGCTGCATTTGAGAACACATCCTAACCCTTTGCCTCAAGCATCGTCAGAGATAACAAATCCATCCCAACCAGATGGTATTGTTGTAACGATGCCAAATAAGTCTCTCTTAAGCTCTTTGGAAACTTTTCTCGATTCTTCGCCCCAAACGAATTTTGTGTCCTTCCGAAAGTTACTGGTTAAATGGAGTAAATATTCGAGAAAACCCTTCCACCTAATCTCCATAATAACCAGCCTAAGCCCAAAAACTACGTACTTCAATCACCCACTTCGGGTGCTCCTAACTTTGTAGATTGCTTCATTCTTCGCCGATCAACAGATACTCCATGTTTCGACACCATCGCGCTCCAAGGAATGCTACTTCCTGCTCTTAACTCGTGATTTCTTCAATTTGGCATATAGTTTGTTTTCACAAGCCTTCGGAGTACCACTTTCCAATTGGTGCTCACGATCTTCATTGCGACTTTTTGAATATATAAGGATGTCATCAATAAAGACAACAACGAAATCGATCCAAATATTCCTTGAATACTCTCTGGCTTCATCATATCCACGAAAGCAGCAGGAGCATTAGTCAATCCGTAAAGACACGACTAAGAATTCATATTGCCCGTACTTCGAAGTTCTAAAGGCGCTTTGAATATCCTTAGTTCTAATCTTCAAATTGATGATATCCGAATCGAAGATCGATTTTTGAAAAGAATTGTGCCCCTTCGTAATCGTCAAAAAGTCATCAATACGCAGGTAGAGATACCTATTCTCGATGGTGACATGGTTCAATTCCGATAGTCAATACAAAGTCGATACCCCGCTTTCTTTCTTCTTTACTTAATAAAACAGAGCACCCTAAGGAGATGTACTAGATCGAATGAAACCGATGTCCAACAATTCCTCGTAGTTGGACCTTTAACTCCTCAAGTTCAATAGAGTCATTTGATATGGGGTTTTAGAAATGGGCTTTGTATCGTGTTCAAGATCAATAAAGAATTCAACTTCACGCTCGGGTAACCGGAAGTTCTTCAGAAATACATCAGAAAGTCAATAACAACAGAATATTATTCAAATTTGGACGTGTCTTTATTCAAATCCATAACACGGGCTAAGAAAGCTTTGACATCCGCTTTTTCAATAAACGAATAATGCTTTATGATTAGATATGATGTTGATTGATTTTAATGGTTTAGTTGCTTGAATTCGCATAACAGTCAAGTTAGAATATGAAAACTAACAACCTTACGAAAACAATCAATTTTGGTATGATTTGTGACGCCCAAAATTAGGTATATCACGCCACCCATCTCTGGGTCGCCACTTACATGGTACATAAATTCAAATACAACTTATTAACCTAATCATCCGTGGTAATAATACGATATAAACCGTGGAGTTTGAATACAAATATTGTCTACTAGATATTATACAAACTCAAAAGGATTCCTCATTACAACTATTATCACACTATTTCACCGTAATAAAAGGAGGCTACTAATGCTATCCTCGACCATTACTCCGCTTCCCGACTCAATGCTCTCCAGCCTATGTTCTCATTTCTCAAGAAAATAAAGAAAGAAAAGGGTGAGCTCAACTAGCCCAAAGAAGAAATATTACGACTAAGATAATGCGTAATAAATTATCATTAGCCTTCAATAAATGTTAAACCGATAAAATACAATAGATAACCAGCTTAATCAAGCAATGAATATTTAATCCATTAAAAGAGTCAAGTAGAATAAAATCTACTATCTTTTAGGTTTTAAAAAGTTTTCATCAATTTTATCATTGAGACTCAAATTAATAAATAAACCACCACATCTAATCATCCCCATACTACTGGCAAGGATTTTCATCAAATTATCAATGGTCATGACTTATACCCGAATCACCCCGGTCATAATCATACCAAAACTATCCATCAATCGCATTACAGCCAATTTGAGGACTTTTTATCACATCATTTATATCAAGTCATGATTATACCGAATGATCCCCGGTCATAATCATACTAAGTTCATCTACCACGTAAGCCAAAAGATAACATAATATAATAGGAGGATGATGACAATGACATAATAATTCAATAAAACAAGTTCAAGAATTATTTAATCCATGAATTATTAACGCCCAAATTGTCAACATAATATCGTTTTAGAGAGTAAAATTCAAGAATGATCAAGAGTATTTCCATGAAAAGATATCGATGAAACGCAAATATCAAGGATATTCTACTAATTTCATGGAGTATAAAGTCAAAGTTTTAACCAACTCGGGTATAATAAAGAATGGAATAACAAAAGAAATCACCATGCACGCGGTATTGTATGACAGATAAAGTTATTCCAATGTAACGATAATAACTAAACTGTGTCGTGAAATTCACACCAACAGATGTTCCAATGTATAATAATGATGGAACTGATCCTGTAAAACACACGATAGATATTCCAACAGAATGATAAAGATTTTAACCAGTCCTGTAAAACACATGACATGTGATGTTCCAACGGAATAATAAAATTCAACTGTGTCCCAAAGTAAAACACACGCATGTGATGTTCCAAATGTAATAATAGAAGAATGTCACCAAGTATAGTGGTAAATCATACAGACACAAAGTTATTCCAATGTAATAATAAAGAATGGAATAACATAAGGATTTCACCAAGATATATGTCAAGATACAAAAGTTATGTATAGGTACGCCACTTTTACAAAAGTTATTCCAATGTAATAATAATGAATGGAATAATGTAAGTTCTCTTCAAGAAGAAAGAATAACACCCTTTACCGTAAAAAGAACCTAATATGTAGTAAAGTAAGCGGAGTAATACTCTTCTTCTTTCTATAATTTTCTCTATAGCTTTCTCTATAATTTCTCTCTGTAGTTTCAATGAATTCGTAAAGAAAATAATGAAGGAAATGAGCTTCTATTTATAGAAAATGGAATGCATAAGAATTAATCCATGAACTCATCCAGATTGATTTACTTTAATCTGACTATCCATATTTAAAGAAAATCTTTAAATAAAATATAATATATTCTATTTATATAAAACATTTTACTATGCAAAACACTATGCAATACTATGCAAAACACTACGCAAAAACACTACGCAACACTATGCATAATAAAATATAATATATTCTATTTATGTAATAACTTTAATAAAGTATTCTATTTTATATAAAAGATGTTTCGCTTTTATTACGTTAATAATACTAATAAAACAAAACGTCATTATCGCTATAATAATTCATATTATTAATCGACAATAATGGAATCAAACCGAGTGACTTTCACATAAGATCAATAATCAATACCGTATGCGCTATTACGCAACCACACGACATCGTACTTTTTACTACCGAGTAGTTCAACAAGAACTACTGTGAAAAACTTCAAATTGTTATTTCAATAAAATATTTTGTGCGCTTTCAATCCGGCAATAATTTCGCTGGGGTCCACCAATGATTTGAGTCATTGTACATTTAATATTCCTCGCTAAACCTAATATTCCCCGACCAATCGAATATAATATAACCACTTGCATATACTTTGCAAAATTTATAAATACTACCCACAACTATAATATTATCTCAAATTCACACCATAATATTAAAATTATTTCACAAAATTTAAATCTTTATTGATAAAATCTGGGTCTCACACGATGAGTAGTTAATCAATCAATCCCTAAAATCACATCAAAAGCAAGTATCTTTAAAGAGATAAGATCAACAAAAGTAATGGTGCCAACTTGAATCAAACAAGATTTATAAATGATTGGATGTGATGAAAGTTTCTCCTAACTGAGTTTCCATGACATAAATCAAAGTCTAATTTCTCCTGAGTCAAGTTTAAACGCTTGAGCACATGCAGGAGAGATAAATGAATGGGTAAAGACCGGTATCAAGTAAGGTATAAACTTCGCAAGAATTTATAAATAGCTTACCCGTGATCACCTCGCTTTGGGTCCTCGCATTATGACCAAATACAACAAACGCCTTCCTAATCGTTGACTTTGACTTTTTGGGATACTCTTTTGAGTCACCGCCCTCATTGAACTAGGTTTCGCCATCGCATAATCTCGAGAGATATGTCCTTCCTTTCCACAATATAGCATACCTTGAACTATTGTGGGGCGCTTTGACCGATATGTCCTCTTTTCCGCATTTATAACATATACGACCGGGTGGTCGTTTCTCCTCCCTTAGAACCATTCTGTCATTTAAGACCGCTGCCTTCACATGGTCATTGTTAATCTCTCTTTAAAATCTCCTCCCGACTCGCTTCTTCTATTTTCATGGCCATGATTACCACCAGAGTGGTTACCATTTTTGTCCGTCTTCTGCTTTTCTCCACCGTCCGTTATCATTATTTTGTCGATCGCTATCTCCGGTACGATCCTCGCTATGGTCCTCAAATGACTGCATCACTCGTTATCTCGCTTCTAATAATTGAGCCCCTCGCTTATAACATCCTAATAGAGAAAGTTTATGAGAAATGAGATATCGACGATGTCGTTTCAAACCTCAAGAAACATCCACGCCATACGCCTCATTCTCCACCAAACGAGGTGCAAACCCGGATAACTCGCAAACTTTACCTCGCATCGAGACACCGCCACGTTGTTTTGCTCTAACTGATGAACTCCACTTCCTTCATATACACGAACACTTTCGTGAAAGTATTTGTCATTAAATAGTTTTGAAACGCTCCCAAGACACGCCGAAATGCATACTGGATGGGTACGCCTACGCATCCCCACCAAGAGTCCGCCGCCACTACGAACATAAAGGTGGCGAATGGAACCTTCGTTCCTCCGCATCCCAAGACATCGAATATCTTGGTAATTTATTTGACCCATGTTTCCGCCATGATCGGATCTCGCTTTCCTTAAATTCGTGGTCCCAACTTCGAATCGTCACGGACAACCCGTGAATTGCTATCATTTCCTCCTCAGATTTTGAACACGAAGTCTCCTCGCCTAATTTTGCATGAACCGCAAAAGCTTCTAAACATCCCCTCGCTCATCATTTGCTCAAGGGTGTTGTTCACAGAGGAACATTGCCACTCGCTGCACGCTCTCCTCGCTGGGTGAGTACAAAGCGCCTCTACTGGCCTCATTTCCATTGTTAATATTCTCACCGACATTCTCAACACTGTCATAAAACAAGTGGTTAATTAAGGAAGTCAATATATCACATAATATCCTTATATACTTGACCAACTAAAAAAATAAGCTTAGTAGAACACAATAAGCTAAGGATTTACTCGCCTCTCCTCCTAGTTCTATTCCCCGATCTCCGCCAGAGATCATATCCCTAAGCTCGATACTAATCATGACGCCCCCAAAATAGGTATACATCACCTATTCGAAAGTGTCAATACATGGTACAAAAACAACTACAACTTTATTATTACAACAAGAAACTGTGAGTTTGAATACAAATATTATCTTCTGCATAATATCTATACTCAAATAAATCCTCATCACCTTTATCGATACATTATTTTACAAAATGGTGAGGACTACTAAGCAATCCTTTCTAAAACCTTCATTCCATACCCTCACTTCGCACTTCGCTTATATTCTCGCCCCGAGAAAAATGGAACAAAAGGAAAAGGGTGAGCTCAACTAGCTCAAGAAGAATATTATGACTAAGATAATATACAACAAATTATCGTTAGTCTTCAACAGGGAAAAATCTAATAGAATACAATAGACAACAAATTTTAAATCAATACTGCAATGAAATAATAATTCATTAGAAAGAGTTAAGTAGAAATGCAAACTACTATCTTCTATGTATGAATTTAAAAGTTCATCGCCCATCTTTTATCCCCTCGTAACATCAATCAATATACATCCGAATCAAATATTCATCTTTTTGCTACAAAACAAAGATATTCATCACCGGGTCATGTTCATTTAAACACTGCTCATCTTTGCACTACAGCCAAAGATATTCTTCGAAATCATTCATCTTTGCCAGCACTACTGTGCCAAAGATATTCTTAAGAAATCATTCATCTTCTACCACAGTGCCAAAGATATTCCATAATATCATCATTTAAGACCGAGGATGATGAAAATATTTTTTTAAAGAAACTAATTCAAAGGAAACAAAATGACAAGGATTAAGGATTAAGGATTCGTGACTGGTTTTATCCACGCCCAAAAATACCTCAAAAATAATCATAGTGGTGAGTGGTGTAAAATTCAAGAATGATCAAAACATGGATACAATCAGAGCTAGTATCCGTATTAGATATTTTGGACAAAAAGAAGAAATTTTATTTTTCTATGAATAATAGTCAGATATCGTGACTAGCAAATCTTAACTCCTCACACCAAAAGATAGAAATTCCACAAAAACATCTTCACGCTTTCCGTTTGAATAGTACTCGTGAATAAGAACTCGTGAATAAGAATCATGAATAAAAGAATCGTGAATAAAGAACTCATTAATAAGAACCATGAATAAGAACCCCGACATGAAAAAGTTCCAAATTTAATAAAAACTTCGTAGATCAATATTTCAAAGATAATGATATCAAAGAAATAATATCATTACAAAAAAATAATATCCCTTACCTCGAAAGATTAAGTACTTCTAAATTGGAATAAAGACATAATCTCAAAGGGAACTTGCACTGCCTAACAATACTCAAAGTATACTCACAAGAATACGCTCAATATATCGAGAGAGAAATAGAGAAAACTTCAGCCGGTGTGTTTTCAATTCTAACCCAAGACCCTATTTATAGGAAAATGCTAGAACACCAAAGCGTAAAATTGAATATAATATTAATATATTTTTCACATTTTCTTTAGCCACCTTAGACAACCAGATCTCAAATTTCATTTGAATCACATGAGGCCAACTTAGTTGTAAAAAACGTTTTTCTCAAAATAATTAACTAAAACTCCCAAAAATTAATTATTTTAACTTCAATAATTCATAATAAATAGCCCTTTCATCGTAAAATTTCGAATCTCATGAAGTTTTTATAGGAAATTCAATTTCTACAACTTCGCGTAAGAAAGTTTTTCCAAATTCCAAATGTAAATCGACCAAATCCACAACCATGCGATTTTACAAGCTATAATCAAATTTCTAATTGATAATTGTGTCCACCAACACACAAAACATGTGTTAAACATTTAATGCCACAAAATACTCTTCCTCCTCATATACTCATATATCCCACATTCATTGTAAAATATCATCGTTAATATATTATTAAAATAATATATTTAAATGAATTATTTTATCGTAAAAGATAAAATATTAATTTTCAACAATTGTAACATTAAAAATTTTCCATCTATATCCTCATAAAATCAATATTTTCCTCATCATATAAATCAATAATTAATTATTCATAAATAATATTATAATCACATTATTGACAACCAGCAGCTTCTCATGATGAGGGGCTTTCCAATAAGAATTTCTTCTTCATCAAGCAATGCAATTAGGTGACCAAACCTCCTGAGATGTAACTTTCTAGACATTGCCAATAATGTTATCTAATAATATTATTCTATAATATGAATTATTGCTTCGATAATGAAAAATACCGTAATGACAATTATTGAAACAACAAAGAATATAAAATATCAACGCAGCAATTATTAACTCAATAAAATATCAAGCAGAATTAATTACAGTAACCATTATCGAGTAGTGCCTTCTTTATGTAAGAATCAATAATTGGTGCAATACTGCAAATTAATCGTGTTTTAAAACCACCGGTATTTTAACAAAGATAATTGAGAATAACCACGCCGCTATTTTTAAACCACTTATATTTGTCGCTTTTTTCATCCAATTGCTTTCATGGGCCTCACACATGGTCACATTGCCGCATTTAATATTCCCCGACAAGATTTAATATTCCACCACCAAACGAATATTCCCCGAATAACAATGAATATTTTATAACCACTTGCTTATTTTGAAGTATTTGCATGATTTTACCCTAACTATCCACATTAATCAAATCAACCCTTACTATTTCAAAATAATCAATAGAGAAAATTAAATTTCATTAATAATAAGTTGGGGGTCTTATAATCATCATCATCCTCATGTTATAATATGTTATCTTCGGGTTACGTGCATAGATGAACTTAGTATGATTATAACCAGGATCATTCTAGATAATCACGGCTTGTTATAAATGATGTGATAAAAGTCCTCGTTGGCACAGAATGCAAGAGATGGATAGTTTTGGTATGATTATGACCGGGGTGATTCGGATAAGCTCGCCACCATTGATAATTTGATGAAAATCCTTGACCGTGGTAATGGGATGATTAGATATTGTGGTTTATTCATTAAACCGAGTCTTAGTGATAAAAATTTATGAAAACCTTTAAAACCAAAAAGATAGTAGATTTTATTTTCTACTTTGACTTTTAAATGGATCGTATATTCACCAGTAGTTAAACCGGTTGTCTATTGTATTTTATCGCTTAACATCAATGTTGAAGGCTAATGATAATTTATTCTGCATTATCTTAGTCATAATATTTCTTCTTGGGCTAGTTGAGCTCACCTTTTTTTTTCATCGTTCTCTTCAGAAAAGAGAACATACCGAACTAGTCTGAGGAACTTAGTAATGGTCCGAGAGGATAAGCGTTAGTAGTCCTCACTCACTATTCGTGAAATAAGTGTGATAATAGTTGTAATTAGACTCCTTTTGAGTTTGTATAATATCTAAGTAGACAATATTTGTATTCAAACTCACGATTTATGTCATATTATACATATGACAGCTTATATTAGTAAGTTGTATTAGAATTTATGTACCATGTAAGTGGCGCACCCAAGATGGGTGACGATACCAATTTTAGGGCGCCACACTTTTGATATGATGCTCCGCTTTAACTCGTTGACAAGTTAGACACCTTAGAGATAAATAATATTATCTCTCTCTTCATATTGCTCCCACCAAAATGTACGACCGAATATCATGATACATTTTGGTACTCCTGAGATGGATTGCAAATGGTGTGTTGTGCGCTCCATCATGATATTATACTTTCTAAATCGGGTCGTTAGGAACACAAAGTCCGAGTTGACTCAAGTATTCCTTCTTCATCGATTCTTGCTTCCCAAGATAAAGCACCTTCGTGACTTTCTTCCTCATACGCATCACCCATGTCAAAGAAGCATGAGCACCTTTTAACTTTTATCGATTAAAGTCGGTTCTACTGCAGATACCGCTTATCATCACACGCGTCCCCTGAGTCTTTAACTCTATCTCCATCCTTTGTAAGTCACACAAAATGGGCCTCATATTGACAATAACGCACTCGTAATATCAGATATATGATCTTCTACTCATAAATCGCCACACCTACGTTCGCTTTCCAAGATGGTATTGATGGTACGATCATAATCTTTCAGCAGCCTGCAAGCTAACGTCATTGTCGTTTATGCATGTTGAGTTCCTTTGAGTGAAGAAATATTTGAGGCTTTATGATCCGTAAAGATCTCCACTTTCTCCCCATACAAGTAATGCCTCCAAATTTTAAGTGCTAAAGACAACAATTTAACTCTAGATCATGAGTAGGATAATTCCTCTCATATTCTTTGAGTTGTCGCGAGGCATAAAGCTATAACTTTTCCATGTTGCATGAGAACACATCCCAACCTTTTGCTCAAGCATCACTTGTAGATGACAAATCCTCCGAGCCGTGATGGTATTGTCGACGGTGCTTTGAAATAAGTCTCCTCTTGAGTTCTTGAAAACTCTTCTCACATTCTTCGCTCCAACCAAACTTTGTGATCTTTTCGAGCCACGACAATCAATGGAGTAGCGATTCGAGAAAATCCATCCACTAATCTCCAATAATAACCAAATAAACCGAGAAAGCTACGACTTTGGTCATTAACGATTTAGGTTGTTCCCGACTTTGAATAGCTTCAATCTTTCTTTGGGTCAATATATATTCCATGACTTGATACCACGTGCCCAAGGAATGCTACTTCTTCCGCCGTAACTCGCATTTCTTCAACTTAGGCATAAAGCTTATATTCACGAAGCTTTTGGAGTGTCGACCTCAAGTGTTGCTCATGATCTTCACGGCTTTTGGAATAAATAAGGATGTCATCAATAAAGATCACCACAAAGTGATCTAAATATTCCTCGAATACTCGGTTCATCATATCCACGAAGGCAAAGAGGAGCATTAGTCAATCCAAAGGACATGACTAGAATTCATAATGGCCGCATCGAGGATTCGGAAAGCCGCCTTTGGAATGTCATCGTGTTTAATCTTGAATTGGTGATATCCTAACGTAAGATCAATCTTTGAAAGAATTTGGCTCACTTGAACCGGTCAAACAGTCATCAATACGTGGCAATGGATACCTATTTTTGATGGTGACATGATTCAACTCCGATAATCAATACAAAGTCGATACTCCCATCTTTCTTCTTCACTGAATAGAAGCAGAGCACCTAAGGAGAAGTACTTGAGACTAATAAAGCCAATGTCTAACAATTCCTGCAGCTGGGTCTTTAACTCTCAAGTTCAATAGAGCCATTCGATGGGGGCTTTGGAAATAAGTTTTGTACGTTCAAGGTCAATACAAAATTCAATTTCACGCCTGGGGTAGGCCAGAAGTTCTTCTGGGAATACGTCGTGAAATTTATTAACAATAGAAATATCGCTCAAAACTGACTTATTTTTTGTTTAAATCTATGACATGAGCTAAGAAAGCTTTACATCCGCTTTTCAATAAACTAATAGCTTTATGGATCGAGATTTAATGTGATTGATTTTAATGGTTTGTCGTTTGAATTCGCATAATAGGTTGATTAGGAATATGAAAGCTAACAATCTTTACGAAAACAATCAATTTTTGTATGATAAGTAGTTAACCAATCAATCCCTAGAATCACGCCAAATGCAAGTATTTTAATGAAATAAGATCGACGTAATGCGAAATGCAAGATTTGAACCAAACAAGACTTATAAACAAAGGATGTAATGAAGGTTTCTCCCAACGGAGTTTCCACAGATAAGTCAAAGTCTAATTCTCCAGAGTCAAATTTAATCGATGAGCGCAAGTAGAGAAATAAAAGAATGGGTAGAACCGTATCAAATAAAGTATAGACTTCATTAGAGTTTATGATAAGCTTACCCGCGATGACCTCATTCGGTTCCTTGCTCTCCGGGAGGTCACAACAAACGCTTTCTCCTCTTGCACTACACGGCTTTGACTTTTCTGGAACGGCCTTTGGTGCCTCCATCCTAGTTGAATTTGTCTTGATGTGAACGCACAAAATCGAGCTAAGGTGGCCTTCTTTCCACAATTATAACATGCTTTGATGGCATGGCGATTCGGACCGATGTGTCCCTCTCTCCGCATTTGAAGCATATGATAGGTGGTCTTTTCCTCCTTAACAATGGGTGTCAGGTCTTGGCAATCTTTCCATCATTGTTGAATCTCTTTTTCTTGAAATGTCCATTCTTATTGTTTTAGCCTCGATTACCACCGTGGTTACCATATCCGCCCGTTGATTCCCTCCACGCTTGTTGTCACCGCTTCGACGATCTACCGGTATTATTATAATTTGCTTACCGCTTCTTTTAGTTCGGTTGTCTCAAGTTATCGCTCCCACTAATCGAGCCCTATTTACAACATCCAATACAAACACGTTTATGAAAATAAGATGTTGACGTATCTCCGCTCAAACCTTTTAAAAACATTGGCGCCATTCTATTCTCTCTTCATTATCCACCAGAGTGGGACGAAACCGATATAACTCATAAATTTTTGCCTTCAGATTATGACGACACGGCCATATTGTTTTGTTCTCAACTTGATAAACTCCACCTCCTTCCATGTATGGCGAATACTTTCGTGAAAGTATTTGTCGTTGAATACTCTGGAACTTCTCCCAAGATATCTTCAAGACAAAGACGAGTTTGAGTACGCTTTTACCGATTCCCACCAAGATGTCCGCTTCCGCGAACATAAAAGCGTGAAGGAACCCTTTGCTCCTGGAGCATCCCAAGACATCAAATATCATAGTAATCTGCTTTATCCATGCTTCCGCCGAAGTGGTTTTTTTAGCTCTCTTTAAACTCCGGTGGTCCCAAATTGTTTAGCGGTGACACCGAGAGTTTTCCGTGTTTCCACCTACGTTTTGGATGAGTCGTCTTCGCTCATTCTTGTTGATAAATCGCATAAAGCCTCTCAACATTTGATCATTCATCATTTGGTCGGTGTTGTTGTTTCACATGAGGATTATCGCCTTCCGATGCACATTATCTCCCCGATTATTGATATGTGGTGAATCAACGATCGCTTTGTGCTCCATTCATATATTCTCAACATTCTCGGATGTCATTTTCAATCTCGCCACAAAACAAAAGGTTAATTGACATGTAACAATTTATCTCTATATTCTAATCGATCAATAAAATAAACATAAACTTTGGGTAGGTCAATACTAGCGAAAGGTATTCCCTGCCTCTCCCTCCTAGTACTATTCTCACATCTTAGCCAGGATCATATCCCAAGCTCGATAATTAACCGTGACGCCCCCAAATTAGGGTATATCACCCATCTTGGGTAGTCGATACATGGTATGTAATATAATACAACTTACTAATATAACTGCTCGTACAATACGACATAAACTTTGAGTTTGAATACAAATATTGTTCTACTAGATATTATACAAACTCAAAAGTAGTCCCTCATTACAATTATTATCACACTATTTCACGTAATAGTGAGGACTACTAATGCTATCCTTTGGACCATTACTCCGCTCCCCGACTGCGTCCCAGCCTATATTCTCATTTCAAGAGAATAAATAAAGAAAGTGGGTGAGCTCAACTAGCTCAAGAAGAAATATTACGACTAAGATAATGCGTAATAAATTATCATTAGCCTCAACAATGTTAAACCGATAAAATATAATGAACATCAAGTTTAACTACAGTAGAAACAACGAATCCATTAAAAGAGTCAAGTAGAAAATAAAATCTACTATCTTTTATGATTTAAAAGGTTTTTCATCATCATTTATATAAATGAGACTCAAATTTTAATAAATATTCCACATCATCAATCACCCCCCGCATCTACTACCAAGGATATTCTTTAATATCAATGCACCATTATTATTCATGCACACGCCAAGAATAGTTGTGTATTCATTAATGGTTATGATCATGCCAACAACCGTCCATCAATGCATTACGACCATCGAGGATTTTTATCACATCATTTGTAACATTACGGCCATGATTACAATCAATAGTCCCTCGTCATAATCATACCAAGTCCATCTATGCACTACAAAAGCCACGTAGATGACTTTCAACATAATATAAACATGAGGATGATGACAATGATATAAGAATTCAATAAAAGCAAGTTCAAGAATTATTTTATCCGGGAATTATTAACGTCCAAATTGTCAACACGATATCATTAGAGTAAAATTCAAGAATGATCGGAAGAATATTTCCATGAAAAGATATCGATGAAACGCAAATATCGAGGATATTCTACTAATTTCATGGAGTATAGAAGTCAAAGTTTTAACCAACCGGGTATAATAAAGAATGGAATAACAAAAGAAATCACCATGTATGCGATAGGCCTTCAAGACAAAGTGTGTTATTCCAACAGAATAATAAATAACGGAACGAGTCCCACGTAAAATGCACAGACGTGATGTTCCAACAGAATAATAATAAAGATTTGGAACCAGTCCGTGCCAAAACACACGAACATGGATGTTCCAAAAGAATAATAATAAAGATTTTAACCAAGTCCCAGTAAAACACATGACATGGATCTTCCAACAAAATAATAATAAAGAACTGAACAGTCCTGTGTAAAACACATGCATGTGATGTTCCAATGTAATAATAAAGAATGTCACCAAGTATATGGTTAAAACCGTATGACAAGTTATTCCAAGAATAATAAGCGATGGAATAACAACAGCTTCTTCATGAATAAGAAAGAATAACACCCTTTACTTTGTACAACAAATAATATTCCCCTACCTTAGAAAGGCGTAATATCGAAAAGTGAAGTAGTAGAATACTTTTTTCTTTCTCTATAGTTTCTCTAGAGTTTCAATGAATTAATAAAAAATAATGAAGGAATGAGCTTTCTATTTATAGAAAACCGGTGGGTGGCTCTTGTGAGTAACGGCGGGTCAAAATGACTCTTGGTAATATGAAGAGACAACTACTATTTCATGGGAAGGGTAATTAACCTTTGGAACAAAAGGCGGCGTTAACTCTTGGTAATATTGAAGAGACAACTACTATTTGCGAAGGGGTAATTACTTATTGACGAAGGTAAATACTATTGAAGAAGGTAATTACTATTGACGAAGGTAAATACTATTCATTGAAGGTAATTACTATTCACAAAGGTAATTACTATTCACAAAGGTAATTACTATCGACGAAGAGACTCTTAGATGATGACATATGGGCCCCCCATAAAATAATCAAACTTACCACAAACGCCTCATAACAGTACTCTTTATATACATCAAGGATTGAATAAATATTACCACAAATCATTTTATTTTTAATCAACACATTTTTAATCTTTCAACAATTATTAATCATTTATAACTCTGTCGCCTCAATTAATAATATAACATATTATACGTATGATGATACGCGACAATAATTGAATCAATAATATAAGAGATATGATGCGTGAATTATCGTAGTAATAATTGAAAGTATAAATAAGTGACTTCTCACGTAAAGATCAATAATCAATACCGCAGCTACTACGCAACCACGCCAGATTCGTGCATTTTACCATCTAGTAGTTCATCAGCTTTTAATTCAATATACACCTCCGTAGTTATTTTTATAGAAAGATAATTTTGTCATTTTCTAACTACTTGATATACTTCCGTTGTAGGGTCCACCAACGAATGATTGAGTCAATGACGAATATTCCCCCACAAAAAGAATATTCCCACCAAACGAATATTTTATAACAACTTCACACTTTGCAAAATTTATAAATATTACCCACAACTATAACATTATATCAAATTTATTCCATAATATTCAAAAATAATATTTATAGAAAATTCATCTTTATTTATAAAAATTGGGTCTTACAATTATTCTCGTAGATAAGATTTTTGTATGTAAAATCTTTTATATAAAAATGTAATACTTTTATAAAGTTATTCGCTTTTATTGAAGACCCCAAATTTTTATAAATAAAGATGAATTTTCTATAAATATTATTTTTGAATATTATGGAATAAATTTGATATAATGTTATAGTCAGGGGTAATATTTATAAATTTTGCAAAGTAAGCAAGTTGTTATAAAATATTCGTTTCGGCTCTGGGAATATTCTTTTTGTTTGTAATATTCGTATGACTCCAATCATCAGGACCCCATTAATCTAAGTATTGTCGTAGTTAGAAACGACAAAATTATCTTTCTATAAAAATAACTATGAGGTGTTACCGTTAAAACTCGCTGAACTACCCTTAAGGTAAAAGTACAAGAATACGCTGGGTCATAAAGAAGACACCAGATTGATTATCGATGCTTACGTGAGAAGTCACTTAAGCTATACTCAATTATCACTACAAGAATTGGCCGATCATATCTCTTATATTATCGATTCAATTATCACACAAAGATCATCTCAGATAATATGTTATATTATTAATCGAGACTTACAAGTTATAAATGATTAATAATTGTCAAAAGATTAAAATGTGTTGATTAAAAATAAAATGATTTGTGGTAATATTTATTCAATCCTCGATGTATATAAAGAGTCTCATATATAGACGCTTGTGGTAAGTTTGATTATTTTATGGGGCCCATATATCATCATCTAAGAGTCTCTTCAAGATAGAATTACCTTTCAGTAATAGTAATAGTAATTTTCACATAAGAATTACCTTTGCCAATAGTAATTACCTTCACCAATACCTTCACTCAATAGTAATTACCTTCTTCAATAGTATTTACCTTCAATAAGAATAGTAATTATCCTTCTCGCAAATAGTAGTTGTCCTTTCAATATTACCAAGAGTTAACCGCCTCTTCTGTGTCCAAAGGTTAATTACCCCTTCAGCAAATAGTAGTTGTCTCTTCAATATTACCAAGAGTCATTTCACCCCTTCATAAGACAAAGAGCCACCCTCGCTTTTTCTATAAATAGAAAGCTCATTCCTTCATTATTTTTTACGAATTCATTGAACTCTGTAGAGAGAAACTATAGAGAGAAAGAAGAAGAGTATTCTCGCTACTTCACTTTTCCAATATTCAGCTTCTTCTAAGGTAGGGAATATTATTTGTTGTACTCGTAGGGGGTGTTATTCTTTCTTATTCATGAAGAGAACTCGTTGTTATTCCATCGCTTATTATTCTATTGAATAACCTCACGCTATATACGCTTTAACCCTATACTTGGTGACATTCTTCTATTATTCTCGCTGAAACATCCTCGTTCGTGGTGTTTTACACCTGACCGGTTCCGCCTTTTATTATTATTCTGTTGAACATCCTCGCTCGTGGTTTTTACACCTAACCGGTTCCGCTTTTATTATTATTCTTCGCTGAAACATCCCGTCTGTGGTGTTTTTTACACCTAACCGGTTCCGCTTTATTTCTCGCTGATTATTATTCGCTTGAACATCCCGCTCTGCATTTATGCGCTTTACGCCGACCGGTTCCGTTATTTATTATTCTCGCTGAATAACCTCGCCTGCAAGGCCTATCGCATTTACGGTGGTGATTTCTTTTGTTATTCCATTCTTTATTATACCCAATTGGTTAAAACTTTGACTTCTATACTCCATGAAATTAGTAGAATATCCTCGATATTCAAGCTTCATCCAAAGATCTTTCATGGAAATATTCTTCCCATCATTCTTGAATTTTACTCTACAAAAACAAAGATCATGTCGACAATTGACGTTAATAATTCCCCGATAAAATAATTTTGAACTTGTTTTATCAATTCTTATATCATTGTCATCATCCTCATGTTTATATTATGTTGAAAGTCATCTCAGGCCTCAGAAGTGTATGATGGACTCGGTATGATTATGACTCAGAGACTATTCGTAATCACGACCGTAATGTTACAAATGATGTGAAAAATCCTCAAAGTAGTAGAGTGCATCGATGGACGCTTGTTGGCACGATCATGACCATTAATGAATACACAACTATTCTCGCCCGTAGTGCATGAATAATTGTGGTCGTGATACTAAAGAATATCCTCGGTCAGAAAAGTGGGGTGATTCGATGATGTGGAATATTTATTAAAGTCGAGTCTCAAATTATAATGTTGATGAAAAACCTTTAAATCATAAAAGATAGTAGATTTTATTTTCTACTTGACTTTTTTTATGGATCATTGGTTCCGCCAGTAGTTAAACTTGATGTTCATTATATTTTATCGCTTAACACCGTTGTAGGCTAATGATAATTTATTCTCGCATTATCTTAGTCATAATATTTCATCGAGCTAGTTGAGCTCACCCTTTCTTTCACCGTTTCTTCAGAAATGAGAATATAGTCGGGACGAAGCCTGGAACTGAGTAATGGTCCAGAGGATAAGATTAGTAGTCCTCACTATTCTCGTGAAATAAGGTGATAATAATTGTAATGAGGACTCTTTCGAGTTTGTATAATATCTAGTAGACAATATTTGTATTCAAACTCACGCTTTATGTCGATTGCATACCTACGCTATATTAGTAAGTTGTATTTAAATTGGCACTACGATCCGACTACCCAAGATGGGTGATGTATACCTAATTTTGGGGGCGCGCCACAATTGGTATCGTAGCTTAGGATACGATCCCCGCTAAGATGTGAGAATAGTACTAGAGAGGGAGAGAGACGGGAATACCTTCGCTAGTATGACCTACCTAAGTTTATGTGCTATTTTATCGGCTCACGTAATATAGAGATAAATTGTTACACGTCAATTAACCTTTTGTTTTGTGGCAAGATCTCAAAATGACATCCGAGAATGTTGAGAATAAGAATGGAGCACAAAGCATCGCCGATTCACCACATATCAATAATCGTGATAATGTGCATCGAAGGCGACAATCCTCATGCAAACAACAACACCGACCAAATGATGAATGATCAAATGTTCGTGAGGCTTTATGCAATTTATGCAACAAAGAAAGCAGAGCGACTCCGCCCAAAACGTAGGTGGAAACACGGAAAACTCTCAAGCCACACCGCTAAACAATTCAAGGAGCCGGAACCACCGAGTTTTAAGGGAGAGCCAAACCACTTCTCGCTAAGTATGGATAAAGCAGATTACCAAGATATTTGATGTCTCGGGATGCTCCGAGGAGCAAAAGGTTCCTTTGCCGCTTTTATGTTACGCGGAGAGGCAGACATCGGTGGGAATTGCAGAAACGTACTCAACCTCGCCAGATCAAGATATCTCGGGAGAAGTTCCAGAGTCGTTCAACGACAAATACTTTCTTGAAAGTATTCGCCATACGAAGGAGGTGGAGTTTATCAAGTCGAACAAAACAATACGACCGTGTCGCAATACGAGGCAAAATTTATGAGTTATCACTTTTATAGGCCCCACTTGGTGGATAATGAAGAGAGAATGGCGCTAATGTTTTTAAGAGGTTTGAAGTCGAGATACGCCAACATCTTATTTCTCATAAACCGTGTTTGTATTCGATGTTGTAAATAGGGGCTCGCTTAGTGGGAGCGCGATAACGAGTCAACGCAACTAAAAGAGAGCAAATTTAAGAAAAATTATAATACCAAATGAGAGTAGTCATCGGGCGGTGACAACAAGCGGAGGGAATCAAAAGCCAGAGTATGGTAACCACTTCGGTGGTAATCGTACAAAACAATAAGAATGGACATTTCAAGAAAAGGAGATTCAACAATGATGGAAAGACGCCAAGACCAAAGACCACAGTTAAGGAAGGAGAAAGACCACCTATCATATGCTTCAAATGCGAGGAGAGGGACACATCGGCCCAAATCATGCCATGCCGGCCCAAAGCATGTTATAATTGTGGAAGAGAAGGTCACTTAGCTCGATTTTTATGCCATCAAGACAAATTCAACTAGGATGGAGGCACCAAAGGCCGCTCCAAAAGTCAAAACCAGAAGGCAAGGGAGAAGCGCTTTGTCAGTGACTCTCCCAGAGAGCAAGGAACCCGAATGAGGTCATCACGTAAGCTTATCATAAACTCTAATGAAGTCTATACTTTATTTGATACCGGCTCTACCCATTCTTTTATTTCTCCTACTTGCGCCATCGATTAAATTTGACTACGAGAAATTAGACTTCGACTTATCTCGTGGAAACTCCGCTGGGAGAAACCTTCATTACATCCACCGCTTATAAGTCTTGTTTGGTTCAAATCGCACCTCACATTACCCGTCGATCTTATTTCATTAAAAATACTTGCATTTGACGTGATTCTGTGGGATTGATCGTTAACTACTTATCATGCAAAAATCGATTGTTTTCGTAAGGTCATTAGCTTTCATATTCCTAATCAACCTATTATGCTAATTCAAACGACCAAACCATTAAAATCAATCACTTGGCCATCTCAAGCCATAAAGCTATTCGCTTATCAAAAACTGGATGTCAAGCTTTCTTAGCTCATGTCACGTATTTAAACAAAATACGCCGCTTTTGAACGATATTTCTATTGTTAATAAATTTCCGACGATTCTCAAAGAACTTCCTCGCCTACCCCAGTAGCGTGAAATTGAATTTTGTATCGACCTTGAACCCAGATAAAACCTATTTCCAAAGCCCCATATCGAATGGCTCTATTGAACTTCTTCGTGAGTTAAAGACCCAACCGCAGGAATTGTTAGACATCGGCTTTATTCGTCCCTAAGATTTCTCCTCGGGGTGCTCCTGCTCTATTCGTGAAGAAGAAAGATGGGAGTATGCGATTTTGTATTGATTATCTGGAGTCAATCATGTCACCATCAAAATAGGTATCCATTGCCACGATTGATGACCCGTTTGACCAACCGTAAGGAGCCAAATTCTTTTCAAAGATCGATCTTCATTCCTGATATCACCAATCAAGATTGTAAACACGACATTCCAAAGACGGCTTTCGTAACTCCCAGACGGCATTATGAATTCCTAGTCATGTCCTTTTTCGATCGACTAATGCTCCCGCCGCCTTTCATGGATATGATGAACCGAGTATTCAAGGAATATTTAGATCACTTTGTGGTCGCCTTTTATCGATGACATCCTTATTTATTCCAAAAGCCGTGAAGATCATGAGCAACACTTGAGGTCGACACTCCAAAAGCTTCGTGAATATAAGCTTTATGCCAAGTCAAGAAATGCGAGTTCGGCTTGAAGAAGTAGCATTCCTTGGGCACGTGGTATCAAGTCATGGAATATCTGCTGACCCAAAGAAAGATCAAGCTTATTCAAAGTCGGGAACAACCTAAATCAAAGGACCGGCACGAGCTTTCTGCTTAATCGGGTTATTATCGAGATTCGTGGAAGGATTTTCTCTAATCGCTACTCCATCGACTCACCGACTCAAAAGATACAAAGTTTGGTTGGAGCGAAGAATGTGAGAAGAGTTTTCAAGAACTCAAGAGAGACTTATTTCAAAGACTGCTCCTCGACAATACCATCCTGCCTTGAGGGATTTGTCATCTACAAAGGATGCTTCTGCAAAGGGTCGGGATGTGTTCTCATGCAACATGGAAAAGTTATAGTTTATGCCTCATGACAACTCAAAGAATATGAGAGGAATTATCCTACTCATGATCTAGAGTCAAGTAAATTGTTGTCTTTGCACTTAAAATTTGGAGGCATTACTTGATGGGGAGAAAGTGGAGATCTTTACTTTTGATCATAAAAGCCTCAAATATTTCTTCACTCAAAAGGAACTCAACACGCGACAACGACGCTGGCTTGAACTGCTGAAAGATTATGATCATACCATCCAATACCATCCCGAAAAGCGAACGGGTAGCCGACGATCGAGTAGAAGATCATATGCAAGTACACGAAAAGCGTATTGTCAACGCAAAGGCCCATTTTGTGTGACTTGTAAAGGATGGAGATAGAGTTAAAGACCTGTGGACGCATGTGATGATAGTGAGTATACGAGTAGAACCGACTTTAATCGATAAAGTTAAAGTCGCCAAGCTACGCACTGGAGATGATGCGTATGAGGAAGAAAGTGCAAGAAGGTGCTACGCCGTAAACAAGAATCGATGAAGAATGAATACTTCGAGTCAACTCCAGACTTTGTGTTCCTAACGACCCTGATTTAAAGTATAATATCATGATGGAGGCGCACAACACACCATTTGTAATCCATCTCGGGAGTACCAAAATGTATCATGATATTCGCCATACATTTTGGTGGAGCAATACGAGAGAGAGAGATAATACGCTTATCTCAAGGTGTCTAACTTGTCAACGAAGTTAAAGCGAGCATCAAGTACCAAAAGGTCCATCAGAACCACTTGAAATTCCGTATGGAAGTGGGAGCACATTACCATGGATTTCAAGCATCGGCCTTCCTAAGGTTTCTCAAGGCATCATGCGATTTGGGTCATTGTTGATAGATCGACTAAGTCCGCTTTCATTTCTTACCGATACGAGAAACTTATACACTTGAACGCCTTGCTCAGACAGACATAAACGAGATTGTAAGACTCGCATGGTATGCCAAGATCCATAGTTTCCGATCGAGACCCAAGATTCACTTCACGATTTTGGGTTAGTTTGCAAAAAGCTATGGGCACAGATTTCACGATTTAGCTCGATATCATCCTCGTATTTGGACGGACAATGGAGAGGACTATTCAAACTCTCAAGATCTATTAAGACTCGTGGTCCTTGATTTCAAGGGAGTTGGGACAAGTTCTTACCATCGGTGGAGTTTTCCTACAACAACAGCTTATCAAGCAAGTATCGGCATGGCTCCATTCAAGTTGCCAGATGGAAGAAAGTGTCGCTTCTCCAAAGATGTCGGGACGAGGTGGGTGAAGCAACGTTGTTGGGACCGAGTTGGTACGTATGACTACTTTAAAAGATTCAAACGATCCGACAACGATAAAAAACCTCACAAAATCGATAAAAGAGTTATGCCGATCTTCATCGAAAGGACGGGAATTCGATATAGAGATCATGTGTTGTTAAGAGTCGCTCCATGGAAAGGAGTTACAAGATTTGGAAAGAGAGGAAAACTTAATCCTCGATTCATCTATCCATTTTAATCCTCGATCGAGTAGGAACTGTGGCCTATAGACTCGCTTTTACCGCCAAATACGTCTCGTGTTTCATAACGTTTTCACATATCCATGTTACGTAAATATGTGAAAGACCCGAACCATATTATCGAAGTTAGAACCGGACGAAATAAATGGAAGATTTGACGTATTTAAGAGGTTCCTGCTCAAATTTTGATAAGAAGGAACATATTCTACGCCCAAGGTTATACCTCAAGTCAAAGTTTTGTGGAGGAACCACGATGTCGAGGAAATGACTGGGAGTTAGAATCAAATGAAATCAAGGTATCCTTACCTCTTCTACATACCGTGTACGCACTCTAATTTCGAGGGCTAAATTTCATAAGAAGGGAGGTTGTAAGACCCCACTTTTATAAATAAAGATGAATTTTCTATAAATATTATTTTTGAATATTATGGAATAAATTTGATATAATGTTATAGTTGTGGTAATATTTATAAATTTTGCAAAGTAACAAGTTGTTATAAAATATTCGCTTTGCTCTGGGAATATTCTTTTTGTTTGGAATATTCAGACGACTACCAATCATCAAAGTGACCCTATTAACTAAGTATTGTCGTAGTTAGAAAACGACAAAATTATCTTTCTATAAAAATAATCTATGAGGTGTTACCGTTAAAATGCTGAACTACCCGGTGGTAAAAGTACAAGAATACGCTGTGGTCGATAAGAGTAGCACACGTTATTGATTATCGATGCTTACGTGAGAAGTCACTTAGCTATACTCAATTATCACTATGAATTGGCCGATCATATCTCTTATATTATCGATTCAATTATTGTCACAAGATCATCTCAGATAATATGTTATATTATTAATTGAGACGACAAGTTATAAATGATTAATAATTGTTGAAAGATTAAAATGTGTTGATTAAAAATAAAATGATTTGTGGTAATATTTATTCAATCCTCGATGTATATAAAGAGTCTCATATGAGACGTCAGTGGTAAGTTTGATTATTTTATGGGGGCCCATATGTCATCATCTAAGAGTCTCTTCATTATATAGTAATTACCTTTATTTACCTTCGTAATAGTAATTACCTTTGTGAATAAGAATTACCTTTGTGAATAGTAATTACCTTCGTCAATAGTATTTACCTTCGCAATAATAATTACCTTCTTCAATAGTATTTACCTTCAATAATAGTAATTATCCTTTCGCAAATAGTAGTTGTCCCTTCAATATTACCAAGAGTTAACGCCTTCTTCTGTTCCAAAGGTTAATTACCCTTCAAGAAATAGTAGTTGTCTCTTCAATATTACCAAGAGTCATTTTGACCCTTCATAAGACCAAAGAGCCACCCTCGCTTTTTCTATAAATAGAAAGCTCATTCCTTCATTATTTTTACGAATTCATCAAACTCTGAGAGAGAAACTATAGAGAGAAAGAAGAAAAGTATTCTCGCTACTTCACTTTTCCAATATTCATTTCTTCTAAGGTAGGGAATATTATTTGTTGTACTCGTAAAGGTGTTATTCTTTCTTATTCATGAAGAGAACTGTTGTTATTCCATTGCTTATTATTCTATTGAATAACCTTTGTGACATTCTTCTATTTACTCCTATACTTGGTGACATTCTTCTATTATTCTCGCTGAACATCCTGTCTCAGGTGTTTTACACCTTAACCGGTTCCGCTTTTTATTATTATTCTGCTGGAACATCCTATCTGGTGTTTTTACACCGACCGGTTCCGCCTTTTATTATTATTCTGTTGAACATCCTCGTTTTATGGCGCTTTTACGCCAAACCCGGTTCTGTTATTTATTATTCTGTTGAATAACCTCCGCATGCAAGGGCCTATCGCATGCACGGTGATTTCTTTTGTTATTCCATTCTTTATTATACCCAATTGGTTAAAACTTTGACTTCTATACTCCATGAAATTAGTAGAATATCCTCGATATTTGCTTTTCATCCAAAGATCTTTCATGGAAATATTCTTCCGATCATTCTTGAATTTTACTCTACAAAACAAAGATCATGTCGACAATTTGACGTTAATAATTCCTCGGATAAAATAATTCTTGAACTTGTTTTATTGAATTCTTATATCATTGTCATCATCCTCATGTTTATATTATGTTGAAAGTCATCTGGGGCTCAGAAGTGCATAGATGGACTTGGTATGATTACGACCAGAGACTATCTTGCTAAGTAATCACGAATCGTAATGTTACAAATGATGTGAAAAAAATCCTCAAAGGGTCGTAGTGCATCGATGGACGCTTGTTGGCATGATCATGACCATTAATGAATACACAACTATTCTCGCCCGTAGTGGCATGAATAATTGTGGTCGCGATACTAAAGAATATCCTCGTCAGAAGTGTGGGTGATTCGATGATGTGAATATTTATTAAAGTTTGAGTCTCAAATTTATAACAAAGGATGAAAACCTTTTAAATCATAAAAGATAGTAGATTTTATTTTCTACTGACTTTTTAATGGATCATTGTTCGTCCACTGTAGAAGTAAACTTGATGTTCATTATATTTTATCGCTTAACATCGTTGAAGCTAATGATAATTTATTCTCGCATTATCTTAGTCATAATATTTCTTATCGAGCTAGTTGAGCTCACCCTTTCTTTCACCGTTTCTCTCGTGAAATGAGAATATAGCCGGGACGAGCCTCGAGAACTGAGTAATGGTCCGTAGGATAAGATTAGTAGTCCTCACTATTCTCGTGAAATAGTTTGATAATAATTGTAATGAGGACTCCTTTTGAGTTTGTATAATATCTAGTAGACAATATTTGTATTCAAACTCACGCTTATGTCAGATTGCATACCCATACGCTTATATTAGTAAGTTGTATTTAAATTCTGCATTCATGTATCCGACTACCCAAGATGGGTGATGTATACCTAATTTTGGGGCGCCACAAGATACATGGTGAAATTATTCTCATTATTCCATTCTTTATTATTCTGCTGAATAACTCAGTATACGCCGAGTTACCCTATACTTGGTGAAATTCTTTCGTTATTCCATTCTTTATTATTATGTTGAATAACTCGCTTATGCGGCACCCGCATATATGGTGAAATTCTTCATTATTCCGCTTCTTTATTATTCGTCGCGTAATATCTTGTCTTGGTGCGTACACGCTCGACCGTTCCATTAACTATTCTCGTTAGAATAACCTATCTGTATTTGGCCTATCGCATGCATGGTGATTTCATTGTTATTCCATTCTTTATTATTCTATCTAATATCCCGTCTGTAACGCTTACGCCGGACTTCGTTCCATTATTTATTATTCCGCTAGAATAACCTGCGTCAGGTAGCCTATCGCACGCGACGGTGAATCCTCATGTTATTCCATTCTTTATTATTCGCTTGGAATAACCGCCTATGTGGATTATTACATGCACGGTGAATGATCCTTTAGTATTCATTCCTTATTAAATTATGGAAATGATCTCAGATATCGTGGATTACCGCATGGCGCTAAAAATCCATTTTCGCTTTCATATATTCTATTATACTCAAATGGTTAAAGTTTTGACTTCTATACTCCATGAAATTAGTGGAATATCCTCGATATTTGCACTTCATCCAAAGATCTTTTCTTTAAAATATTTTTCCGAGCATTCTTGAATTTTACTCTCTGAAAAGTATCACGTTAACAATTTGGACGTTATTGGTTCCTGGATAAATTAATTCTTGAACTTGTTTTATTGAATTCTTATATCATTGTCATCATCCTCATATTTATATTATGTTTAAAGTCATCTGTGGCCTGTGGTGCATAGATGGACTTGGTATGATTATGACTAGGGATTATTCGGTATAATCATGACCGTAATGTTACAAATGATGTAGAAAAAGTCCTCATTGGCCCATAATGCATTGATGTACAATTTTTGGTATGATTATGGCTATGGATTCTCTTCGGCCAAGGGTGTAAAGATGAATTGTTTTATAGCATGATCAGGACCGTTGATGAAAACACGATTATCTTTGTCCCGTAGTGCATGGATAATTCGTGGTCGTGATACTAAAGAATATCCTCGGCCTGAAGCAGTAGATGATTTGATGATGTGGATTATTTATTAAGTTCGAGTCTCAAATGATAAAAGTGATGAAAACCTTTTAAATCATAGTAAGATAGTAGATTTTATTCTCTACTCGACTCTTCTAATGGATTGTTTGTTCACCGCAGCTAAAACTTGATGTTTGTTATATCAGTATCGCTTAACGTCACAAGGCTAACGATAATTTATTCTGCATTATCTTAGTCATAATATTTCTTACTGGGCTAGTTGAGCTCACCCTTTCTTTCATTGTTCTCTTCAGGAAATGAGAACGTAACTGGGGCTAGTCGGGGAACAGTGTGATGGTTCTAGATGGTGCATTAGTAGTCCTTATTATTCTGTGAAATAGTGTAATAATAAATATAATGAGGACTCCATTGAGTGTGGATATTGTCTAGATGACAATATTTGTATTAAAATTCACAGCATATGTTTTGTCATATTTTACACGACTGTTGTATAATTAGTTTGTATTTGAATTTTGTACCATGTATTTAGCGACTCAAGATGGGTGATGTATACCTATTTTGGGGGCGTCACATTACTATTAAAACTTTAAATCAACGATCCATATTGATTTACTATTATAATTTCAACCAACGGTCTAAAAAATTAGAACATCTCTTCATGGAATAATATTGTACCCAAAAATGATTTGGACCGAAAAAAAATATATTTTACGGATGAATAGTACCCCGTGAATAGTAACTCGTGAATAGTACTCTGACATAAAAAGTGCCCCGAATACCCGATTGAACAATATAACCTCCAAACATCAATTATACTAACACAAATAAGTCCAACACAATGGAACTATAAAATTTATCTTTAATCAACACGAACTTATTCATCATTAATATTATAATTCACAATATTTAACAACCGTGTCGCTCTCGTGAAAAGAGGGGCTTTCCGATAAGGATTTCTCCTTATCGGGCGCCGAATTAGGTGACAAAACCTCTCCTCGATGTAACTTCTGAGACATTGTCAATATTGCAAATAATAATATGAATAACTTTGCCGTCTCAATTATTGATTTAATAATATATCATATTATGCAGATGATACTGTCACAATAATTGAATCAATAATATGGGAGATATGATGCATCAATTCATCAGAAGAATAATTGAGTATAACCGAGTGACTTCTCACGTAAGCATCAATAATCAATATCGTGCTACTATACAACCACGCAGTACATCGCATTTTTACTACCCTAGAGTTCAACAGCTTTAATTCAGTAACACCTCCATAGTTATTTTTATAAAAAGATAATTTTGTCGCTTTCTAACTACGACATATACTTAGTTATAGGTCCACCAATGATTGTGTCGTCGCATTTAATATTCCCTGTTAAAACGAATATTCCTCGACCAATCGAATATTATATAACCACTTGCTTACTTTGCAAAATTTATAAATACTATCCACAACTATAACATTATATCAAATCCACACCATAATATTAAAAAAATTATTTCGAGAAAATTAAATATTTATTCATTAAATCTGGGGTCTCACAAAAAATATCTGAATTTGGTCAATACGAAACGACGTTGTTTTCCAATTGGCCAGAAATACTTAGCGTCCGCAGTTTAATACTGCGGATGAAGACTTTTATAAGGAGGGGTATTTTGGTCATCTGTCTCGTTCATAATATTAAACTATGAAATACAGAAAACTAAACTGCGGACGTGAGTTCTATTAAACCATTCGATCTTAACATTAAGGGTCACGATGTGTTGTAAGTTGGACTCTTTTTTATAACGTTAATTATGGATCATTCCCCATATATATATATAAATATATATTGCAAATAAAAAAACTCTTTTTGATGCGTACCACTAGTTTATTAAATTTTCAAGGATAAATTTAATACATGCTTTTTCACTTTTGGAATAATACAATAAAAAATATAGTATTATTATAAATATGAATGACATACATTGTATCAACTTGTTGATCAACTAAAATGACTCAATTAATTTAGGTAAATCTTCATTTGTCTTGTAAACGAGTACAAGTTTGATTACTCAGTGCTTTGCACGAGTAATCTTATCAAGTTTTTTATACGTAAAATATTATGTATAATTTTAGTATTTATTAAATGTATGTATAAAATAAAATATGAGTAGTTTGTTACATTTTTGGTGAGTTTTTTGACGAATTATAAGTCAATATAAACCGGATACGACCGCCGAGTACAATGCATTTAATTTATAATTTGAGAAATTATTATAAATGAATCTATATAATGAATGTATGTTAAATTTAAATTAAGACCATATTAATGTAATAATTTAATATAATAAAAGTTGTGCACTTAGAATTTAAAAAGTTTATTAAAATTTTACACTACAAAGTAACTTTTGAGATTCAATGTATAATGCAGAGATGAAATACAATTCTTTGTAGAGAAAAAAGCATAAAGGTTTATGGCTCTTAGACTTTTCAAATCAATGATTTTCTTTGTTTGTCATGTTTATGACAAAGACCAAACAAAGTGATTCATATAAAAGTTTGTTACATTATATATAAAGTTTGGGATGCATTGAAATATCCAAATCTTTGGGCTTGTTAAATTTTTTAAGAATATTAAAATTTGTGATCATGAAGGGTTAATAATAATAATTTTATTAAATTTTTGGACCATTGAATCATTAAATATGAATTGTTGAATTAATTTAAAATAATTTAATATTTGTCTTATTGTATTTTAATATATTACATCGGAGTCTCATTAATCGGTTGGTGGATAAATTTGGTAATTTAGCTATTGGAGATTGTGTCTTAAGAGCTAGAGAGCTCCTCACTCTTATTAATGACCGGCTACTTATTTTTAATACGTAAAAACACGCGTGAATGCTCCATCCACTTTTTGTCCTTTTTCCTTCCTTTGTACTAATACTACTATGGAGTATGGACTAGTATTACCTTCTTTTCTTTTACTCCCAACGCACGTGATCGTTTATAACTTAAGTATATAACATATCTGATTGATTAAGGTTTGTTCACTATGATTGATCCTCAGATTATTGCATTATTTAGGATTTGTTGACCCAACGCCAACCTAAATGTATGTTATGTTGCTTTCTCCTTTGAATTCCTAGCAGGAGTAGTGTACCAGCAAGATAAAATGAATGGGAACCGTTTTGTTTGGGAGAGAAGAAGATGATGAACAGTGGGTTGGTTGAGTCGAGTTAGTGGTTTAATGGGTTCATGGGTGGTGGATTGGTCTTTATTAGGGGGCATTAATTTACATGTCAAAAAAGAGCTTTCAATTAGGATTCAGTAAATATGTGGCGTTTCCATGTCATTATTCCATTAAAATACTTAACTCCATTAACGAAAATTCAAATTTGTGTTAGAAAAGTAAAATATAGTGAGTTGACTGTAAAAAAAAAATTGAGTTATTCATTTGTAAGTTGACGTTAAGTAGAGTGACAAAAAAAAAACATTTATCCCCTGCTATTAATATTAATACGACTTTACAAGAATGAAAATCATCATAGAATTTAGAACCCTGTGTTGTGTGCAATGAAGACTATTAGGAGGATATCATTGTCGGTGTGAATTAAGCCCAGAAGTAAACCCACACTATTGGGCTAACTCCTTTGGGTTTGTTGGATACATGACACTTATTGATGGGTCAGATAAAATTAGTCAAGTCCAATTGAATTAAGTTAGTTGGAGCCTGCCTGGAGGAGAGTATAGAAACCCTAACATTTTAATTTATGATACTCCTTCCTTCCATATATAAAAAAAAATAAAATTTAATGACGGTTTAGTTTTGTAACGTGGCAGAAATTATATCGAGTATTTTATGATATAATCAATAGAAAGATGATCTTTTTTTTTTTTTTTTTTTTTGGTTGCTAATACGACAGTTAACATAATGTTTTTTCCAAAATTGACTTTATTATTAATTGTGACATTTTATTAATGTGTTGCAGGAAAAAGATGATGATAATAATCAATAGAAAGATGATCTTTCTACATGATTATGATGCTTCTGAACATATTGACAACACCACCTACCTCCTCATATATTATACTTTCTTGAAACAATTACAAAATCTTTGTATACATGATATGGACTTTGCACCAAAATCCTTCTAATCTATAGGGATCAAAATTGGCATAAATCACCAGTAGGTTACTGAACTGCACCGCACCAGGATTATAAACAGTTATATCCACTTTTCTTGCATTTCCTCATTCCGCACCAAGCAGTAACAGCAACGTATCATTTTTTACTGCTACGCAAACACCGATCTAAACTGCACTTGTCACGAGCTCTGTTCTCGTCCTATTATGTGTTTCAGTATCCACACCCCCATGTTGGCCTCTCTGGACATTACTTGTCAATGTTCTTCTTTCCGGGGGGAAAGGGGAGTTACTTAAAGAGATTATGTCTTCCGTTTCGGCACCTTCTGAAGGTGGTTCCCTACCAGAGAGAATACGCTTGAGCTGAAGCCGCTGACAGACAATTCGCCCCTTGTTCCACCCAGGAAAAACAAACAAGGATGAAAGTTTATCCCTCATAAAAGAATAGGCAGTCTTTGCAATTGGAAAATCTCGTGTAATTGAGCTCTTCTCCATCTGCCCCCGTCTGCTTCACAACAAAAAATTAATAACCATTAATTAACGATCCAAACATCCTTTCCCCCTCCCTGTCAGAATACAGCACTAAACTGACCCCCACCCCACTAAAGTAACAATAAAAGAACAAAATGAAAAGGGAAAATAAAAATCCACAAAAATTAAGCTTAGCGCACACAGCAGAAATTAGGAAACAAACAATTTGTCATTGCCTGACTTTCATAGGTCTTTGTAATGCATTCTGCGAAAGCGTAGAACCAAGCGCATTTCCCCACATAAAAGAGTGCAGAGGTATAAAAAAAGAGAGACCTAAAGTAGGTTCATAATAGCTTCAGCTCAAACTTAGTTCAGGCTACTGGAAAAGCAGTTTTTAGCTAATCTTTAGAATTGTCAATTAATATATGAAGTTAAATCTAACTCATGGGCTTCATCTTTAGGATTTCCAATGTCAATATACACAGTCAAACTGCTATATGACTTCCATTACAGAAACTATTCCAATTGGTATTCATCAACGCAGGGTCAACAGCACACAGCGGACATGAGTATCCACTCGCCGAGAGTTCCTAGTGGTCCCCCCCACCCCCTCTCCTTATTCTTTGTATTCTCTCTTCCCATAAAAAGAAAAAACAAGATAAATAAAGGAAATAAATGATTATAAAAGAAAAGATTAAGAGCGGAAATGAGGGAAGAACTTACACTACAACAACAGTCGCCAGTTGAGGAAGATCCTCCCCGCTTAACAATATCTTGGGCATATTATTCATCCAAATTGATATTGCCGTGCACGCAGCACCTGGCCACATCCTGCAAATGATCAAAAAACAGATATGAGGACTGAATGGAGTGTACTTAGAGACATGTTTTCTTTTCTTCATGTTTGCCCCTTTCCATACACAGAAGAAAACTTTACAGATTAGGAGATCCAGCACTACCTATGTACATCCACAGACCACACAAGTTTGTTGTTACGAAAAAGTTCAGGAAATAGCCCTCGTTTTGTTGCTTCAGTGAGCACTCTTGAAGCCCTTTCCTTCTGGCCCAGCCACCAAAGTGCTTCCAAAAGTGTGTTGTAGAACCTCAACCCCAAACCGCAGCCCTCAGTGTTGAGTTTGTCAAACACATACTCTACCATCTGCCAATTAGAATTATCATCGTAATCTCCTTTGATCATCTGCCCGATCACCTGATGAACATTTGATACCTTGTGTGTAAGCATCTCATCCAACAACTCACATGCTTTGTCCCACCTGGGAAAATAAGGATTTAAGCTGTGAGCATACCAGAAAACATGCAAATGGAAAAAAATGATCCAACTTACTTTTCAGCCCTAGCAATTCCATATTATCCATTCTATTAGCGCAATTGTAATCAACCAAATTTAAATATTCGTGACTGTGAAAATAACCATCATACACGGGGCACTCATTCAAAGATTGGGTTTGCAAAACAGCTTTGGCTGCCACTGTGTATCAGGTTTGGTGGGAGCACAATATCTATAGCTTTAGGGAGTTTTTCAGGATTAAATACCCCCTTAGTAAGGATTCATTTCTCCTTGTGCTTGTTGCACATTCTTGACTCTTGAGCATTGGTTTTTGGAAAAATTATTCTTTTAACCTATATCTAATACTTTACAACTAAATACTATGATACAAAAACGAAAAAAGAAAAAGGAAAGTAAATTCCTGGCAAAACTTAGCCTAATTTTGCAAGCAAGCAAGGTAAAGGTTTTTAGTTACCCAACTCAAACTTTAACAACTATGCTTGCAACTTCTGAGCTTGCCTCTACCTTCTACCTTCCATTTCTCTTACTAAATATAGTATACCAGTACGCTGGTAATTGGATGAGCAACTAAATTATTGTTGGAAATTGGAACTCACAATAAGTATCATTAATCCAAGAAACTCCATTTGTTTGTTTTTTTAAGTTCAAACGCCAATGGAATGAGTTTGATAACCATTCCCCATAAAAGGAACCATAATCTATGTGAAGATTAGTACCCAGAGAAGTATAATGGTTGCTGGAACTAACTAACGTTAGCACATCCTAAGTATGCTCTCTAATATGACTTTTGGAAGTTTTAATTAGGCCGGTTTCTGGAATTAGAAGTTAATCCAAGGTATATTCCTTTTCACCAATCAATTCTGAAAAGATCAATAAATGTAAACAAATTTTTTAATTTTTTTGAGATCCCAAATAAAAAGGCATCGACTTTGCTAAATAAAAAAAGAAGCTTTGACCCTTAATAAGAACTCACTCTATATCTAGGTTAGAACCAATAAAGCACTACATTTTCTAAAGGAAAACTTTATGTTTAGGTATGCTTGTAAGTGAAGATGCAGGAAATGCCTCAAGTTATGCATGAGCTTAAAATGTGTGACGTACACAACAAGTAACACAAAGGGGCCCTCTCCATATAAATGTTAACCATTAATAAGAACTCAATCCATATCTAGGTTAGAACCAATCAATCATTACATTTTCAAAAGGAAAACTCTATTCTTAGGTTTGCTTGTAAGTGCCTTTAGGTTCAACTTAAGCCTGAAATGTCTGACGTACACACCAAGTAACACAAAAGGGCCCTTTCTTTAATTGCAATAGAACTTTATTTCCTATTATGTTTAAGATCTTCTGTGTAAGAACTTTGTCGGTTACAAACTTAAACTCTACCATATTAGAGCTTTTTACAAAATGATTTGGCCTTTTGAATTAGGGATTTCCATAAATTGGAGGCTCTATGACCAGTTCCCTACAATATTGAATAAATACTATTATGGGCTCTTCTCAGTTGTTTAAACAAAAGTCATGATACGATATGTGTAATGCTTTTGCCTAAAGATAATGTAAATAAATGCAACTATACATAAAAAACTTATCAGGAGTGACACTCAGAAGAAAATTTGATAAAGATTAATCTCATGGCCAAATGAAACCGACCTGTCACTCTTAGCATAAATTGCCAGAATCATGCAGTAGCACATGACACTGGGCAATATGCCAGATTCTTTAATTTCCCGAAACTGCTCTTCACTCTCATCAACAAGACCTGCAAAACAATAAACGCTCAAAACTGCCTCAAGGGTGCGTTCATCAGGATCACATCTTGCCTTTTCCATCTCAACGTAAGCTTTTATAGCTGCCTCAAATTGTCCTCCCTGTCTAAATCCTTCAATCACACCATTAAACGAATCACTATTCCGTGGAACACCACACTCACCCATCCTAAAGAAGATTGCTTCAGACTCCTTGTACAGTCCCCCTCTTGCAAACACATGAATCAAAGAGTTAAAGGTATCAATAGTGGGCTTTCCTCCCACTTCATTCATTGTATTGAAAGCAACGATAGCTTCCTCATACAATGCAGCCTGTCCATATGCTTCAATTACCCCAGTATAAGCCTTTGAACTAGGCACCAACCCTTTCTCATTCATATGAAGTAAAATTTTATTAGCATCTACATAAAGCCCTCCCTTCCCACAAGCAAAAATCAACCCCTCGTAAGTCTCCATATTTGGCTCAACATTCTCCTCCACCATATCGTGGAACAAAGTCACCACCTCCTTAAAATACCCACCTTCTCCAAAAACCTGTATGAGAATATTATAGGTAGCTGCGTCCGGCTCCGTATTGCTCACTTTCATGTCAAGAAAAAGCTCACGAACCTCATTATACCTCCCATGCTTCCCATACAAATTCAACAAAATACTGTAAGTCCCAGCATTAGGCATACACCCGGCTGCCTGCATTTGCTTAAACACACTCATAGCCTCCTTGATAGAACCCAAATCTGCATAGGCTTCTAGTAATACATTATACGACGTTATGTCAGGCAAGTTCCCACTAGACTCCATATCCCTAAGAAGCTCAGAAACCTTTTCAAGATTACCCAATTTACCAAAAGTTTCAACTAAATAACTATATGTATTAATATCAGGCACAACCCCGCCATCATTCATAGTCCTAAACACCATTTCCGCCTCATCGCCTAAACCCCTACTAGCACAGGCACAAAGCAGAGTATTGTAAGTAACAAGATCAGGCTGTATACCCTCATGCCGCATTTCAGCAAACAAACCCAGTAAGCCCTCCCAATGATACCCACCTCTAGAGCAAGAGTTGATTACAGTATTGTAAGTCAAAATGTTGGGCGATACTTTCTCACTCTTCATCCTGTTTAGAAGTTCCAGTGAAGTCTCGTACTGGCCATTACGGCCATAGGCATTGATGAGTGAGGTGTATGAGAAGACGCTGCGGGACACGCCTTGGCTAGGCATTTCGTCGAACACTTCGGAACATTTGTCCAAAAGGCCTTCGCGGCCTAAAACGCCGATCATGATGGTGTATATGTGTTCGTTGGGCTTGCACCAGATCTGGCGCTGCATGTATTTGAATAGCCGGAGGGAACGCTGCCAGTCACCACGGTGGGCGAATTCTTTGAAAACGAGAGCGAAGTCATTGAGGCTAAGCTTGTTTCTAAAGGCGTCGAGGCAGCGCGCGATGCTTCCCCGTGGAGGGAGACTGGAGAGCTTATTGATTAGGGTTTCTACATCGTAGCTGTACTTTCCTTTCTCGACGGTGACGGAGGGGTTGCCGAGGATGAGTTCCCCGCGGGGTTTAGCTCGAGATTTTACGGTGGTGGTGGCAGCGGAGTAAAGGAGTCTCCGGCCTCCGGGAGAGAAATTGGATTTCTTTATGGGGAAGAGGGGGAAGTGTTGAAGGGTTTTTGTGGGGAAGAAGAGTGGGGAGAGAGAGTGATGTGTGAGGTTCATTTGGGAGGGTTTTAGGTGAGCATGAGGAGTGAGCTAAAATTGTGGGTTTCTGGTTTAGGGTTTTGTAAGATGAAGAATATGGAGTGTTTCAGTAGGGGAGGGGAGATAGAGAAAGGAAGCTGAAGCGAGGTTAAGGCAGAGGTTGAAGATGGAGGTTGCTTCAGAGTTGTGGATAACAAATACGACTTTTGGCGCTTAAAAAAAATTAAGAAAACGGTAAATTCTAAGGAGGAGTTAATATAACGGATACAATTGGGGCGGGTAAGTTGGTCGATTATTTTGGATCCATTTTATTAGTCAATTAATTAAAATTAATTTTATGTTAATTATTTCTTAATATAACCAACCATATTAAGAGCAAAATTATTTTTTAATACTACTACTAGACTTGTAAGTTATAACCGGATTATTGTTCGGACCGGAGTATTAAAAAAGGCTAGTCCGAGCGGTATCAACTACTACTACTACTACTACTACTTCTCCTGTATCAACCCAACTTTAATTCATATTAGTTGGTACCGTTCACACTTATAACTCCAACAACTCTCATGAATATTTTGAAATAAATACTATATTCTATTATTATGACGGAATCACCTACAATAAAACCACCACCATTTCTATTAGTCTTAATCCTATAACAAATGAATTTGAGGAAATAAGAATCTCCCGTAACATATATTAATATATTAGTAATCATATATTAATAGCTTGATAAACTGTTGCATTGTATATAAAATTATTATTATTATTAATTTTAAGTGGACAAAATAAAGAGAATTTCTTTTGAAGCACTTTAGACTTGACGTCATTCCTTTCTTTCTTTAAAAAAAAACCTTGAAAAACATTTAAAATAAAATAAAAATGAGTCTGAGATAAAGAAAATTATTTTTGTGATGGGATAAGCTTAAAGATATATCTAATTTAAAATATAAATGAGCTCTTGTACTTTTCCTCATGCACGCGCCGAGCCACGTTAGCTCGTATAGAATCGGTGGGACCAGTTTGCAATGGCGCGCGCTCAGAGGGAAAACGGAAAAACCTTAAAAATAAACCGCACCGGTATTACTTACATATTGTCGTGATGGAGGGGTCTTTCCGTAATTAAAACTTTATAACAAGAGTAGTTTCGTAAGAAGGGCAACAGAACTTTCGGTTCATAACAGGCAGCTGCTCGTACGAGAAGAGAAAAACCACCTTCACTTTCTCCCTCCCCCACTTCGTTCCGAACTAAAAAACAACATTTGACGCTTTAAGGAATATACAATGGACGCCGACGAGGTAAAATCCCCCACCCATTCCCGGAATCTGACCTAAAACATAGCTCATTTCACGGCGGTGCCACCGCCCCGCCACCGCCATAACTATCCCACCTGATTCTTTTAACGGTTTTTTTCTTCTTTCAATTGGGGTCGCTTTTGATCTTCTCTCTGAAAACTCCATTGGTGTTTAAGCGTGTTTATATATGAGTTTTGATTCGATTTTTGTTGGCTTGATTTCTTTTTTCTTTTTTCTTTTTTTTTTTGCAGAGATTACTTGTCCTGAAGAAGGCTTATGCCGATATACTCTTGAATACCTCGAAAGAAGCAGCTGCAAGAATAATGGTGTCGGAGCGGAAAGCTCTTCGATTTCAGTACGAGATGACTGTGGCAAAAGAAGAGGCGCTTCAGATGATGCTTCGGCTTAAAAAGATGATGGATTCTAAGGTATAATTGTTCTTTACTCAAATAGGTTTCTTGTTCGACTTTTTGTGATCAATATTCTCAATGTATATGTAGAGTAATTAAAACCCCTAGGTTCCCAATTTTAAAGGAATTCTTGTTTACGTGGATTATTTTTGTAATTTAGTTAATGTTGGTGTCAAGAAATCTTTATTGTAGATTAATTTGGTTGGGAAATTAGGACTGGTAATATCTTGTGGTAATCACTTACGAATCCCTCTTTTCATCATTCAGTATTTGAATGATTCTTTTTAGTGTTCTTTTTGTTTTAATGACTCAAATGCACTAGGTTTTCTATAAAGTGGTTTTGATCAAGTGGAATTTGTGTTACTGGTGTTTCCTAACAAAGGGATAGAATCTGGAAGTATGTTAAAGCGGCAAATGGTGTTAATTTATGCACCTTTTTTTTTTGTTTAGTTTATTGCTAGAAGGCTAAAATGGCTGACGTTAAGAATGATATAGGATATTACTGTTGATTTGTTTCCCTGAATTTTGTTGTTAGCTTAACTGGAAACTGTATAGAGATCTGATTTTTGTCGTTATCGTAACTGCATAGAGATCTGATTTTGTCGTTATCGTGACTGATTATCTTAATTTTATGGTTAGCATTACCATACATCGTATAGGATATAACATGACATCTAAGTTCAAAATATGGTTATTTTCAATTTCGTTGGCGGGTTTTATTGACCGTTACAGTTTCATGGGTTATTAAAACATTTATAGCTGTGAGGGCTACAAGTGGTTTGTGCTAAGAATGTTGTCGGTTTTCTGTGTTCTGTTGCTGTTGTAACTTCTGAGTTTTGTCCTTATCATAAATTCGTAACTACAAACTTGTGGTGATCTCAGTTTTGTTGTTAGCACAACTATATGGTGATAAGAGTACTGTGTTTAGCATAACTAGACATTGTTTAGGTTATCTTACCGGCATCAGAGTTCTTCCTATTTCTTTTGTGGTTTTCTGGTTCGTTACAGTTTCATGTGCCATTAAAACTTTTACTGGTCTTACTGTCTTTGAAATGCTTAGTTTCTTTGTTCTGGTGGTGTAAGAGATACTGTATTTAAGTAGTAATTACTAATAAACAATAAAATGCTGTGAATTTATGCTCATGAATCATGATGATTGTGTTCAATAAGTGATAGCCTTCGAGTTGATATTTAAGTGAAGGTAGTTGGAATTGCTACCCTGTGTTAGAGAGTGAAAGCCAAAGGATTTGTTCTCAAAAGTAAAACACTACCAGAATATTGCATTTTGATGAAGCGAGAGTCCAAATGCATGAAGGACTCCGCCTTCTTTTGGGGGTGGGGTGAATGGTGTAGACTCTCCATAGTGATAAAGTATATTTCATTGTTTTAAGCATCTGTCATTGTTAGAACAACTTACCAATTTATACAAGTGCTCGCAGTTTTTACTTTTTGATAATTTTTGGTAACTCAGATGTTTATAAATAGTCAAAGTGATTGTCCATAGTAATTGTTAATTTGTGATGCCTTCAGCACTCATTGCTGGTAACATGGTATTGAATCTAAACTCTAAAGCGGCTTGCTTGCATCATTGCATGACCTGGGAGTAAAATAAAAATACACAAACGAATGTATAGACTTTATATTTCTAATAAATAAACTCTCTGACTGTATTTTTTCAACAGGTTATCTGTTTGACACACAGTAAAACCTGTCTCCTTTCACTTGCCTAATGAATTGATTCTTTATATTATGTTCTTTACTTATCATACATAATACACGTTGAAAAATTAGTTGATTGTGTCACAGATATGTCAAATTTGAGAGGATGGAATTGTAAAACTTAGGCACTAACTATATTTGGGGAAACGACTCTTTCGTATCAGATGCTTGGTAAAGTGTCTGTTTTGTGTCGCATTACATATTTAACATTTTCTCTGTGTCTTGTGAAACCTATGTTTGTTGTATGAAAACCATCTGCTTTTCGTGCACCCACTAAAATACATCTGAAAAGTTTAGTATCAACTTATTCTGCTCCACGTATTGGTGTTATTTCTGTTGCTACATCTCTTAAGTGCAATGTTTACGACTGATATCTTGCAACAAATTTACAGATTAGTGAAGCAGAGAAGACATCCCAGATTCAACAGGGAAAGATTGAAGAACTTGAAGCACAACTTCAGGAAGCAGAGGATATAGTAAATGACCTCCGAGAAGAGTTGAGACACGTTCAGGCTAAACTAGAGAGGGTGACTAACAACAAAGTAGAGTACCTGGACGAACATGATACTACTACTCCAGAAGAAGCATTTGAGGAGGAAAGACAATATGCTTCTCAGTCTATTATATACCCTCCTCCAGAATCACAAGATCACCCTCTTGCAGATTCCGACATAAATAATTTATGTTTGAATCAGAGTATCGAGCACCCTGAGTGCTATAATGCACTGATTCATTTGAGGAATTTATATGGTGCCAAACCAGATTTACCCTCCATAATATCGAGAAGCAAGGAGCACGAGTTTTACAGAAATGGATGCACACAGAGAATTCGTGCATGTGAAAGGAACTTCTTGGATGGTGAACTGTCTCTTTCTAGAGGACCAAATGATGCAAATTGCGAAAGAAATGTCAAAGGCGATGAAGAAGATAAAAGCGTTTGTCCAGAACCTACTGATGAGGTTTATAATGTGTGTAATATACAGATGAAAGAAGCAGTGCAGGAGGATAGCAGCTGTTACCAAGTTCAGATTAACAACACTCTTTGTAGAAAAAGAAACAGAGCTACTAGATACAGGAAAAATAGAAGCCCCACATGCAAGCTACTTCCTGATCAATTCAAGAAGATAAATCAAGCTCCTGAAACTTCTTGCCCAAATGCTAGTCCAAATTCAGTTAAAAACAGTGTTCAGCCTGAAGCAGATCCTACTATAATAGCCACTGAAATTGGTATGCAGCCAGACTTTGCAGAAACCACTGAAAGCAATGCAGCATATGTTAAAGATTGTGATGTTGAAAATATGATAACGAAGGGTGAGGCTTTGATTAATATATCTGTGCCTATGAGACAAGAAGGTGGATCCACTGAACCGTCTGTTATTCAAGATTCTAAAACAAACCTAGAGAAAGTCAATGAGCCAATAATACACTCTGTATCCAAAGCCTCTGATACAACAAATGAAGTTCCTTCTCAACCTGTGAATCATAGAGTTATCAAGTACACATTCCAAAGGAATATCTCTGATGGAAATGTCTCTCTTGAAAATAGCACTTTGAAGAGAAAGATGGTGGAAAAACATAATGATTCTGCGGAGCCAGACAAGTCTTGCTTAGTAACAGAATCATCTCGAGAAAGTAGGCGGTTAGCACAGGTTGCTCGTCAGGTTGGTGATTTATATTTGTGTTTCCATTTGTGATTGTAATCATGTGTTTCCGTGTATATATATTTATATATTTAACTGTGAGAGGTTTTTCTTTTTAAAAAGAAATAAAAGGAAAGCTGTTTGAGTTGTTCCTTCTCCCTTTTTTTTCTTTTCTTTTTTTTGATAAGTAAAAATATATTTTTTTTTAAAAGCACCAAGAGGGACAAAGTTCAGTAACATACTAATTACTAATTAGTATCGGGTTTTTTTTTGGCTGGATTATATATTGGTAGAACTTTTAACTAATATGGAAGTGAAAGAAAAATAATGTATGATTGTTGTAAAAGATGCCATGCTTGAGTGGGGAGATGATGAGGAGCATATATCAAAATTTCGAGAAGATTATGATGGGGAGATTATGCTTGCTTGACTGTTATTGTAATCGTTTATCTTTTTGTTAAACTCTATTTATTTATTTTGAATTATTATTATTTATTATTTTAGTCATGTGTTTTTTTTTCTTCTCACCTTTCTACTTTTGATCTTTCACATGGGATTCATTAGTTTGGAATAGAAGGCGATGTTGAGTTGTGAGTTGAGATTTTGTGCACCTCCTCTGATTTCTTCATACTGATAGTTTCAGTAATTTGAAGTTGAACTTTTCATTGAATATTGACTTTAAGTGTTACCCGTATCATTAACTTTCTCTTGAGAATCGTTTCTGATATTATCTCATCTGATATATCTATGCAATAAAAGAAATTCCATCTGCACCATGTATTGATTCACCTTCAGTTTCTTTTTTCTTTTCTGTTAGGCTCGTTCTTTTGTGCTCTTGTCTCTCTAATTCCATATCTGTTATTCTTCTTTCTGTTTTGAGCCACACGGCATCATAATCACTATTTGGAATTTATTTGTTTATGTGATTATACCTCTGTGGCTCTGTCAAATGGCAGTGTTATTTTTTGCGATATATGCAAGGGAATTGATTATTTGGGTGTTGAGAAAAGTTCCCTGTAGTGTGCTAGCCTTGTCAGTCTCACAAAAGAAGGGTTAGTAAACTCAAAACTTCTTTGAGTTGGTGTTTTCTTTATAACCACCAGTCTTTAAAAGAAGTCTTCATCCAGTTCACAAGACTCCAGTGCTGCTAGTCTGAAGCAGCTCAAAAATGAACCTGTTTGTTCTCTCCATTTTTATAACTTCGGTATCTTCTCAACTCAGACGTGGCCTCTTAATGTTTACTTCCTCTCTCTGTGTATAAAATCTATATAGTAAGTGTATACTTGAACTAATAAGTTTTGTTTAATAAACAAGAGTCAAACTTTAGTTGTCATCCATCTTAGAAGCCTAGGAATTGACCCCTAATGTCTGAAAATTGATTAGGTAGATAGAAACCTTGAACCTTTACTTCCAAGTTAAGGGCAGCCCAAACTTGGTAGAGATACTTTTTGGTAAATCAAATATTACAGTCGGAACTATTGAAATAACCTCTTCTCTTTTTTTAATGAATTTTTGTAACTTTCAAGAGATGTGTGGATTTGGAGAAAAGATTGAATTACTGGAGAGATAAGGTGAAGGGAATTTGGTCTCCTTTCACTCTTGGATACATTGATAATAATTTTGCTTACCTTTTGACTTTTAAAGCAACCTTAATATTTTACCAAGTGTAGAAGGTTAAGAAAAACGAATTATTAGAATAATTCTTATATGATATGCTAGCGTCATGTCTAACCTAGATGAATGTATTTCCTAGATCTGCAAGACCAGTCCCTCAACGGGGTTTGATTTAAAATTGGTTAGTGTCTTTTTAGTCGTGTTTGGGATGGCGAGACAATTTTTTTTGTGATGCAGGCATTGATTTCCATATAGGGTGGTCTCTTTACCAGAATCTAATTTACCTTTAGGAAATAGCAGGAGGATTGAAAACACTAAAGAAGTATTCCTATAATCAAGGAATGACAACTCCCTAGAAAAATGTTAGTCGTATGCACATGGAAATTGTTCAAGAAAATGTAATGAAGCTTGGGCATTTTTCTGGACCAAGCTTGCTGTCGCATATTATCTATGAATTTCCATCTTGTTTTTTGTTTTTCAACATATATCAGGAATATGTGAAAAATGTAGGAAGCAAGCTTCGATCAGAATCTGAAAAAATGTGAATAAATAAGAAAACAGAACTGGAAAACCACCACCACCACCACTATAATAATGAATACGTTGATAATGATGTTGAGGAAAAATTAATTTGACACATGCTGTTTTCTTATTTGTTTTATCGTTTTCCTCTTTCTGGAGTCGGTCGTTTCAAATTTGAGATGGCAGTTCCATGAGAACAGTTGATCCTTCTGTTATATTAGATAATCATGCTAATAGCTTGTTTATTTTATTGTCCTGGGTAAATCATAAATGTGTTTCATTCTTATGATGTATATATATGTTATTCATGCTTTTGTCTCATGGCTATACATCGATACCCTTCTGCCTTACTCTTATGGTGAATATAAGTTATTCATGTTTCTTGACTCATGGCTATATGTTGATATCTTTCTGCTTCTTTTTGCAGCTTATATCTTTGTCAGAGAAAAAATGGCGCAAATAAATCTGGGTGTTCCTGAATTAAATTGTAAACTGATAAGAGTTCTGATCTTCAGGAGAAAGCAAATTATCATTCTTCTGTAGTGTAAATCTGAAGATGTTTCCAGTCAAACTGCGTACCTGCTGCTTCTTTAAGAGTGAGAGGTGTAGATCCCAGAGGTTGATAATTTATGGGTGTGGGCAAGGAAATCGTACCTTTAGGTTAGGGTTTCTGTTAAGAGAGGAGAGAAATCCAATGAAAAGAATGAATTGATTGATCCCAAGAGGTTGATAATTGGCGTAGAACCATAGAATCATCCGTGTTAGTGTAATAAAGAGCTTCTTGAGTCCTTCAAGTTGAGAGAATGTCCAAATCTCTTTGGTGCTTTTTAGGTGGAATCTCCAAGCCTTTAAGTCACCAAAAGGGTCCTTTCTGATCTTCCAAGAAATCCAAGTCTTCGATCTCTCCCTTCCCAATGGAGTGAAAGAGATATTTATAGGGTTTTTGGAGAGTGGTCATGTGATAGGCACATGTCCTCGGAGAAATTCCAAATTTACCCTTAGTCATCAAAGTAATGCCCAGATCGTCTCTCCTTCTACACCAATCCAATCCTCAATCAATTCCCAAATGAGTGACTACAAAAGATTCTCTCGAGATTTAACCTTTATTTTCGCTATTTCCTTTTCCATTTAATCATAATACGAACCTTAATTTGTGCATTTAATTCAATTAGGTCAATTGAACCCTAATTTGTACTTGGGCCCACAATGGGCATTATATCTTATAAGTTGTTTACCTTTGTTGTTCTGCTCTCTCTTTCTCTCACATAGTGACTACAAAATGTTGTTAACCTTTACCAAATTTGGTGGCAGTTTTGACGGTTGATCTTTATACTTTTATCAACAGTTGGCATTTCTTATTTGTTTAGATCCATCTCTTTTGCCATCTTGATAGCCGGTAGTTTGGCAACAATTAAAACATCCCTCGAATCATGGATCAACATTCAGAAATCTGTTACCTGCAGGCTGCAGGGAGCTATAATTATTGAATTGTTATCAAGTTTATATGAGATTGAGCTTGTTTCTGAGTTCCATCTTCAGAGCTCTATCTAGCTAGTAGCAAGTTATCTACCTGGATTTGAATATAAGAATTGTTTGAGTTCATTTTCTCCAAGGTCAGGTCAACAAGTTATGCTTGAGATTCCTAGAGACTTTTAATCCTTGTAGCTACAAGTATTTAATCTCCTTCTGCCTGGGCTTTAAGGCTTTATATAATCCATTATTAGATTTCTTAGTCAAGGCTTCAGTACAGATACTGGATTCCCAGAAAGTTAAACATTAAAAGAGAGATGCTTTTTGAAAAAAGCTTAAATATGCTATTTCAAGAATTTTCAGTAAAGAATAATTGAACTATTAATTTTTTTCAATTCTAACAAATTTAAATTTCGAGGAACGTTATTTATTAAACATTAAAACTACATATTTCAAATAATTAAACATTCATCACGGATGTAATCAAATGTAAATCTAGATCCAAACCAATTCAAATTCATATATATTTTTTACTCCACATCATCAAGAATAAAGAAAACAAGCAGCTATGGTGGATCCCACTTTTATGTGACATAAATATCATTTCCGGTCGAGAAATTCTGTTCATGACTTGCACCAACAGAAATATTTTGATGGGACGAAATTCTATTTTGCACCATCTCATAATTAGAATTTAGAGGGGGAGGGGAGGGATCTGGTGTTAGGGCTTAAGGAACTAGAAAATCGGGTAAATGAACCACAAAGCTCTAATTTTAGCGGTACCCTTCTCATGATCTCATCTCCTGAAAAAAAATTAACAAAAAAGTATAGGTGTACGTGTAGGTTAGGGTTTATGTTTCTGTCACAAACTTTGATAATAAATAAAATTCTTAACAGTAAAACGAAAAATCATTCTCTTTACAATAAAAATAAAATTTGATAATAAATAAAAAATTTAAACAGTAAAATGAAAAATTATTTTCTTTTACAATAAAAATAAAATTCAAGTCTTGTAGTGTTAGATATTTGGAATTCACAAAAGGTGATATATGAAATTTTTAAAGTAAAATGTAAAATACATACAAATAAAATTATATATATATATATGAGGCCCAAGTGCAAATAAGGGTTCACATGACCTAATTAAATTAAGGGTTAATTACATATTCTATTATATTTTAAAATAATTACAAAATAATAATAAGTTCATAAAATAATTAATTACTACGTAGTTTTAATAAAAGAATCTTTATTTAAGGAGGAATCTTTATCTAATAAAATAAAATAATTTTCAATTTCCGCTTCACCAATAAATCATCCTTGCACCATTCAAATGTTTGAGATAAATTCTACCATCTCATAAAATAATTTTATGCATTTAGAAGGTTAGAGCTAACTAACTATATATATATATATATATATATATATATATATATATATATATATTTGGTTATGCTTTTCAAATTATAAATAATTTAATGAATAAAATCATTTTTAGCAGTTGACTATTACTAAAATGAAAAAATAATTGTAAAGTTGGCTACACTGACCACAAATAAAAAGTCCTATAGAATAAGGGCATGTGATGTCAGAACCCCATTGTAGTTTCGCTGTTCATCAAAAAGGGGTTTTATTCAGATTTTCTGTTTTAGGAAAATAGAAATCCATAATTCTAGCAAACTAGAAGAAGAAGATCGCAGAGAGATAAAATGGGAATAACAAGCAAAGCAGGGGATTGGGCATTTAAGGCATTCACGGCGGGGCTAGGCGTCGCCACTATTTATCTCACCGCCACCTTCTCCTTCAATGTCTACCGTGGCCTCGCTTGGCACAACGCCCAATCGGTAAACACCACCCTTTTTTGTGTGTTCTAGTTTTAGCTGAAATCTTAACATCCCGCCTTGGGCAGGATTCCAAGACCTCTCCCAAAGCCTTATGAGTAGTCATTGAGCCAAGAGAGGCTTGGTCACCACCCCTTTCTTCTCTCTCTCATATATATTATCTTTATAATTGTTGTATTTTGATGCAAACCCTAGCTGTCGATGCATTTACATTTTCAGTTTGAATTTAGATGCTACTTGTTTTTCAGATATGCTCACGGAAATTTTGTGAAATGAGTTTTCTATATGGTATGCTTATACGAGGACTAAGGTATATGAATTGTTTTTTTTTAAATGCTTACTACTTTATTAATCAGGTTTTTTACTTGAACAGAATCATGCAAATTATGGAGTTGATGTGTCTTAATGTTAGTGCCTTAACTGTTGTCGTCATCCGAATCCATTATACTGTATCCAGAAAGCAGTTGATTGACCAATTAGCTTTTGGATAGTGTATTTAGAAGATGTTCAGGAAAACATAGGACAGCTTCACAATTAGGGAACTGATGCCTAAAATCTGACCCTTTTAACTATTTGATCAGGTTTATGTATTTGCAACATTTTTCTTTACCATGTTTCAAGATAAGTTCAATGCGTATATGGCATGCGCAAAAGCAGATTTAAGAAAAATATTATGAATTATCATTGATAAAACGATAGGTGTCCCCTATTTTTTGAAATCCTGTAGCCAATACGAATCTTAAATCACAATGAATCACTAAATCTAAATCATGACTAGCGTCCAAATTCCAAAGCCTTGGACTGAAAATCCAAGATAATCACTAAATCGTGATTTCTATCCAAAACCTTGGTTTCAATGGTTCATTGAACCACAATGTCTGCAGATGTAAAAGTGTTTGAGCACCTTGAACATTCCTTCACTTTCAGGTGTAGATCTTTGGAGGTGTGTATATATATATATATATATATATATATATATATATATACACACACACACACATATTGTAAAGTGTGGCTCTGACCAGGCTTTCCTGTGGTATCTAATAACCTTGCTTTTGCTTGCCACGTGTTCCTGAGGTATCCATGAATAAAGGAAGTGTGGCTATGTAATTAGGAACAATATATGCCATATTTACGTTTGAAAAGTTAGATTACAGAATGGCTGAATTTTTTTTGAGTTCCTGCTAGATTGCATAGGAGATGTTGTATCTTCTCTGGTGGATTGAATTGGCTATTGTAGTTGATGTGTCTTATTATACAATTGTACGAGACTTCTTGTTAAGTTGAAATGAACAGCCATTATACTCTTAATTCTTGTAATGTCAGAATTAAGAATAAAGCAAATGCGCGTGCAAACGTATATGGATATAAGTGCACATTCAAACTCCTTCCTAGTCCGTGTTGGACACAGGAAGAGCGTATCAAATGTGGGGGAAACCTACTTCTAAGAAGACGGTGAACACTTTGGACTATGAAATCAGAGCCCCCATATGAATCTGTCAACAAAACCTGAGGTCATCCAACACCTTTATATTGTGTCACCTTTATGTGACCATGGGAGATCAACATTTCAGTTACATGATTCTTATTTTGTGTATCTAATGTTTGTGTTCCTTCTCCAGATAGTCAACTGTATATATGCTGGTATCTGCTAGTATCAAGTATTTTTGATAATTTTTCATCATTTATCATTTTAGGGCTCTTTGTAGTCTTAAAACACAGGTTTCGAGCTTTAGAAGTCTGTTTTGAGGTTGCAATTTCAAGTCACATATGCACTTATTGCTGGTCAAGTATTAGTGTGGGTGTTTTTATCTATTCATGACTTTCCGATTCTGTTTCTTAGATTTCTGAAAATTACTTGCTTCTTGTAGATTTTGAAAGCTATTAAAACCGTAAGATTTGTCTTTAGCAATTATACAACATGTCTGCTTCTCACTTGCTCCATCCATAACATTTGTGTACATTACATTAATGTTGCCAAATACTCTACTGATGTATGGTAATTTCTTTTCTGCAGAAGATTGACAAGGAAGGGACGACTAATCAAAATGCCTAATGGATGTTGCTCTTATATAGTTTGTAATTTTCAGTTCCGTGGGTATATTATGTGAACTTCTAGCCAGTTTTCTGTTTCATTTAATGAGACAGCAAATCCTTACTTCAGCACTCGAGGTCTAGGTGAACAATCTGAATTTCTTTTGATTGCTGTAGGAGTGTTTATCTGGATGTTAAATACAACTTTTTCTTTTTGGTCTGTTAAACGTCGTGATATTGGTTGCTTGTATTCCCATGCAAAAATAAAAATAAAAATCAGTAATATTCTTTTTTATCCCTTGAATAAGATGTCGAATGCGTTATCACTGCAATTTTCTCTTTTTTTTGCACGTAACTCTCCCCGTTTCACAAAAAGTAGTTTTATTTAAAAAATTTATAAATATTAAGGATGTTTTTCTATTTTATGTTTACCAAGTTAGATTAGTAGGGGCGTCGTGATAATGAAATTTTGATGTCTAAGAATTTTTTTTTTAAACAGTTAAAAAGTAAACAGCTAAATTAAGTACACATTAAAGGTGGTGGTGCTTAGAGCTGAGCAAGTAATTAAATTGGAATCGAAATTGCACCAAAAATTGCACGAATCACATCAATTAAAATTGCACCAACGGTTCCGGCGTATGTGCGGTTTTAGATGGGTTGAATAACCAAATTTATAGTTCCGATTTGGTTACTAGCCCAAACCGCACACATAAAACCGAAACCGCACCACGTATGTGTATGCATGTATTATCTCTAGTAAATTCTAAAGTTACCTTTCACTTGAACACGCTCAGAGAAAATCTCAGTCTTGCATTGTCATTTTTTCACCAATTGAAAGAAGATGTTAGAGGTTATAGAGTCAAAAATTAAGCAATTGGGTTTTGAAATTTCGAATTTGTTTGATGCGTTATTGGAGGGGCTTATAGCTGAGGGGCTCGAGCAGTTGATGCATTGGTTAATGTCAATGCTATAATAGTAATAGTCTAAAAGATTATTTTTCAAATTAGGTATAGTTAGGATTATATTCTATAAGTCTTCCCTGCAATATATAAGATAAAATTTCATTCTATCTCCAGTATATACTTTTAATTTTTGGGGAACTAGATAAACATTCTTGTTTGTTATTGAATATACGGTCTCCGTTGTTTTATATAACGTATGTTTTAGTTTTAAAGCATGTTTGATATAATAACCATTTTCGACTTTGTCACTAAGTTAATTGTTCGATGTAAGTTTTATGTTTAATTTTATTGAAGGCTTAGATTTTTTTGTTGTTTCAATTGGTTTTGGAACTGAAACCGCACCAATTAAAACCGCACCGCACCAATCACAAGCGATTTCGAGTGCGATTTTGAATTTTTCAAATCGCACTTAAGCGGTTTCGGGTGCGGTTTGGACTTCAAACCGCACCATGCTCACCCCTAGACTCGTGCTCATTCGATGCTATAGTCTAATTTCAGAACCGACTTGATTTGCATGTTTGTGAATGTAAATATATTGGTTTTTATCTTTTTTAAATATTAAGGTAATTGTATTCAGCTTTTAACTTTTAGTTTTTGGATCCAAAAGGCGACCATTTTTTAGCATGTTAGTTTTGAACAACAGACAGTTCCTCAGTAACTCTAATCTCATCATTTGGCACACATTCAACATAACAATTAATCCTTGATATCATTTCAAATCTTGTTGTATTTATTAAGTAGCCAACAAAGAATGACATGGAATTTCCCAATCCAAAATCATATTGAAATGAAAGAAGAAATCTTTTTTTTCCTATGTACACATCTTCCTCCGTTCCAAGACATGGTAAGGAGTTCTTTCAGGTCGGATAACATCAATTTTATACACTTGACAAATAGTAAGAAAGATGAAAATAAATGCTAATAGCAGGTCTCCAAAATCCAAATGGCGGACATAATTTTGCTTCTAGATGAACACTTGAAAGCAAACTACTATTGCGTAAGCATGACATAACGCCTTCAATTATGTACTTCAGAATCAAGCTCCAACTCTATTTGATTATATCATTACTTGTATAAGAACTCCCCACTTTTGATCCGATTTACACTGCATTCCCTGAATACACAAAACAAATAATATCCGAGGGTTTAATTTCTGCAAAACTTGTTCATTTGCAAACTTTTTCTTCTCAAGGAACAAGAAAAATCTGAAACAAAACCATAACTGGTCCAAATCAAATGCCTCAGAAATCATTCTGTTGGTATCGACTAGTAATTTAAAATACAAGAGAAAAGGGCCGGACAAATTTCCAACAAATTTATGCTGTTGAGAGAAATTGGCCTGTTCAGGAAGAAGCTGAATTGGAAATGTCTCCCAAGTTTGTGCCAAGTGCACTTCTGAAAATGCTTAGAAGCTGCTCTATATACCATTTACCAAATTTGGAGATCAAAACAGCATTACTATCCATGTTATTCTAGCATCCACAAAGGTAGGAGTAAACAAGGAATAGAGATAGCTATCCTATATGGATGTATGTACACCTCGTATCATATCACATCACAGATTATGAAATGCTATAACATGCAAATCAGACTAGCATTACCGGGAGTGTATGCAAGTATAAAGTGATTTTATAGAGGCATTAGACTATAAGCTTTAGAGTAAATCGAGTAATGTTATATAAAGAACATATTTCAAGAAGATTTTCACACAAAATGAATGATGTAGCTTGTGTTAAAAAAAAAAAATTGAACAAGCAAAATTTCCTATATAAATGAGAATTTGACTGATAATAAAAGGGTTGGAATGAAATATATCTATATAATACCTCCCCATAATACAGGCAGATGATGTGCTGAAGACTTGTCATATGGCAATATGGCCATTCTTTGAGACTCTATTTGAGGAAACCTCTGAAATCCCCTGGGAGTCATTATGGACCTCAGCCAATGGATTCACAATGAAGCCACCACCACCCCGGAGCCGAAATCTCCTATCCTCCAGCTTAAATGTATCAGTGTTGCCATTTTTATCTGCCATGTTACTGTTAGCAGCCACTGATGAGGTTGCACCAGATGCAGAGAACCTTGAGATTGAATGTCTACCTTCTGTTCTCCTCCAGAGCTTAGAACATAAAAATTCTGCAACAGGTAGCTTGCAACACATGGCTCCTGCAGAGTCAGTACCTGACATCCTTCCGGTTGATACAGCCAATTCAAGAGAGATCTCATCCAAGGTCAGCTCTAGGCCATGAACGCGTGATTCCAAGGAACGCATTCCATTCTGTGAGCTCCCGATAAATCCCTACATTAAAAAGTGGGAGAAATATGCTTCATAATAGTAAATAAATCAGCAGAAATCTAATGGTACCAAAAGCATGCATCCAACAGAACAAAAACATGTAAAAAAAAAACGAAGGCAGGCCAAGACAGTAGATTTCACAATCTTCTTTGATGCACTACCTCTAACAACAAGCTTTCAGAATGAAAACAAGTATTTTTTTGCTTAAGATTCAAATTGTTTAAGGTTATAGCTACAGCTGAATTCGATGTTAAACAGAAAGCAATAACATTACATTTAAGCTGGAAGTATAATGTATGATTATTTTCTACATAGTCAACTTTCCTAGTACCATAAACCAAGTAACATCAAGGTAAAGATTCTATTTCATAGTTAAATATAGTTGATCAAGATGGCATCCAAACTATATCTCTGACTTTGCTGTTGCTATAGTTACATAAAAGAGAACAAATAATTATAAGAGGAAGCCTATTTCCAAGGACAATTTTTTTACCTGGAGTAGATCTAACAAACTGGACTGCTGGTTTTCAATCTGAAGAAGCTGCTTGCGAATCAAAGATAGATCCTCACACTCCTTCTGGTTTTGATAAAGATCCTCAGTAACGTTACTAGCTACTGTTGTAAATCCTGACACCTCATCATGATATGGAACCGCACGTGAGCCAGCTCTAGACCCATCAAACTTGAGCACATTCTCTTCAGACTTCTTGGTGAAGAGTGCCCGTCTCGTTTCTAGCTTGGTAAATCTATTTATCTCCTCGTCTTTGTTGAATACTTTTTGATCCTTATCCTTGCTATAACCAGAAACTACAGTCAAAGGAGTGCCAATGTCAACTTTCTGATTAGCAGGCTTCTTACGATCTAGCTTTCTGAACATTGCTGGACCTATTTTCTTGTCGCTACAATCTGGAGGACTTCTTTTACAGGCACTGAATGTGGAAGAACCATCATGTAAAGCTGAACCATTAGCAGAGATATAATTCTTCTTCATCTGAGGAGCTCCAGAGCTAGTGGCACGAGAAGTTTTTAACCCAGGTGGATAACATCCATCACTAGCAACGTCTGCCCATCACAAATAAGAAACAAAATAAATTCAGAAAATACAAAAGTATACAGATATTATGCATGTCAAAGTAAACAAAAAGAAGAAAGAAAAGAAAAAGATGCAAGTCCATAGAAAATGAAAATAAAATTAGAAGAGGACGACCTGTAGTAGAAAGACAGCTGCAGATCTACAGTGCTTCATATTATCAATTGAAAATAACAGTTAAAATCGAACATGTGAATATAATATATTGAAAAGGATAATCTCAATTCTACATAAATATTATCATGTTCCCGAACATACAAATTTTTTCAGGGTTTAGGGAAAGCATAAAAATGTGAACTTGATAACTACATCAAACAACATGAAAACCTTCATCTTCATGGATAATAAATTTGCTCATCAAAACAGAAAAACAAAAAACACAAATATCATATACCTTTTGAAGAAGATTGAGATTCTGGAGGCGGTGTGACCTCATCGGATACATCCGGAATTTCTCTCCAAGCATCCACCATCTGGTTCATGGTCTCCCTCACTACCTTTACCTGCACAATTACCAAAAGTCACTAAATCCACATTACATCAACGGATCAACCTAATCCTATTTATCTATGCTTAAATCTCTGTATATCTATAGACACATTAATACATATGTATGCATCTGTAAACAAATATCAGCATATCAAAGCAATTGATCAATTCATATTCAGTCTAACAGAAATCTAAATTAATTATCTTAATATTTGCGTCATAAGATTTCTATCGGTCTATCTATATTTGCATACATATAGTTTTATATGCATGTGAGCAACAACAATCAAACAATTAAATTACTTTCATAGTTCAACCAAATTGAAACCAGACCTTATCAAATCGTCTGGCCTCAAATGTCTTCAAACAAGAAGCCTTGTACTCCGGCAACAAATCTCTCTCCACCACCGCCAACTTCGTCAACGCCTCCGCAGCCGCCTTCCTCGCTGCCCAATCCTCACTACTCACAAAGTCAGTCAAACACTTTACCAAATTCCTCACCACTTGCTGAATCAAACCGCCGCCAGCTCCAATCACACTACCGAAAACAGTTAACAGCGCTGCCTTCGCTTTAAAGCTCTCAGACCTCAACAATTTCTCCAGCCTTGGCAACAGCCGCTTCAGAAACACCGGCTCTGGATCTGGTGATCCGTCAATCGCCGCGGCTACACACAAAGCCGCGCCGATCTGAGAATTTAGGTCCTGTTCGGTCACCAAAGCATCTATTAAAGGTTTAACAATCAATGTGAAGGGAGGTTTGGTAATGTGAGAGGAAATAGAGCTAACAGCTGTGACGCAGGCGGAACGGACGGCAGAGTCGGGGTCGCGGAGGCGGCGGATGATGGAGGATATGAGTTTGGAAAGGTGAGGAGAGAGGAGGTTTCCGTGAGATTCGGATAGGAGAGAGATTAATCGGACGCATTGTTTCCGTACGGGTGATTTGTCAGAGGCGTCGATGGTGGTGATTGAGGAGAGGAAAGGTGGAATGGAGTCGTGACTGAGTGTTTTGGCGATGAATTGGAGCTCGGTGGCTGCGGCGGAGTGGGTGTCGCGGTCGGAGAGCTTGTTGAGGCACGTGAGGACTCGGTGCTTGAATTCACGTGCATTAGTGGCATGGTTTGTAGAGTTTTTGGCGACTGGTGCCATTGTTGATCGGAGTTTTGAAATATTGGTTGTGCTGTGGTGGTTATGGAGGTGGTGGTGCTGGTGGTATTACGGGCGGCATCGCAGGTGACGCCGTGAGTGTGTGCTTTTAGCTCTCGCGTGTGTGAACTTTGAGGCTTGTTGAAAAGGTCTATTCTCTCTCATTTTTAAAGAGAGAGGGAGCATTAATTAGTCTAATTCTAGAAAGAAGACGATGATACTGCCGTTAATTTTCAGTTTGTTTTGAATTTTTAATACGACGGCGTTCAGGTTTCAAATTTCACGGCTTTTCGTGTAAGCGGTTGCTTGTGTAAAATTAGTAAAAGAATAAAAAGGCTTAAATATGAATTAGTACCCTAAGTTACAGGTCATATTTTATTTCGGTGATCCACTTTTTAATTTTGTCAATTAGATTATTAAACTATTAATTTTTTTTAATTGAAATAAATTGAATATGTCACGTCAAAAATTGCTAACGTGACAACTTGTGTGGGGCCTTAGGAAGTTGGTGTGGCAAAAAAAAGTATTTTTTAATCATAAAATAAACAAATCTGATTTGGTGTGGGGTAAAATGGTCAAATAACAAATTATATAACATAACTAATTAATACAAAACAAACAATAACATAAAATATATCTTTATATCAGATCCCTTACAATTGATCGAACACACCCAACCCCAAATCGCTCGAAAAAACACTAGCTCAACAACTGTAAAGCAACGATTCTGACGAAGAATTTGGTGAACAAGACAACCATTCTGACACAATTTCATCACGATTCCAGCAAAGAAGGATCGTGATCGTGCAATACTTGCTGAGTCGGAGTTTACCACCAACAACAAAGGTCCCCACTTTCGAAGTTTCAGCGAAGTAAGTGTATCTACCACATAACTATGTTTATGGTTTGAATATGTGTGATATTTGGGCATGTTTGTATTGCTAAGAAAATGTAGTCTCCCAACTGTAAAGTAGTATTCCCCCTCAATTTATCATAGTTTTGTCTCCCTAACTCATGTGAGATCCCCATTTGTTTATTTTATGTTTAGTACTTGTTATATATATATATATATATATATATATATATATATATATATATATATATATATATATAGCCAGGATCCTATCAGGGATCCCAAATTTTCTTAAACGATTTAACCTTTTTTTTTTTTTTTACTTTTTTTAAAACAACTAAAAAAAATTCAGATGGTACTTAAATGCGGGCATCCAAACCAGATCGGGACTATATATATATATATTTGTCCGATCTTAAGCTCACCCTTTATCTGACTCACCACTGAGCTCACCCCTTTGATTTTAATCTGACCGTGACGGTTGATTCATCTGACAACCGTCGACAACTGCCTCGATCATACAATCTGCCTTCGGGCCATACAACCGTCATTACTCCATCCGGCATCTGCTAAAGGGGGTGAGCTCTAGTGAGTCAGATAAGTGGTGAAGCTTAAGATCCGGACTCTATATATATATAGGTCCTGCTCTATCCTGAGTCTGCATTTTCTTAAAATGTAAAATATTTTTTAGTTTTTTTTAAAACAACTAATTTTTTTTAATATTTTATTGAACTAGAATTTTTACATAATATAGTATTTTTGGTGTGATTTGGATACATATAACAAAATAGGTCCATGCATACCATGTAATTCGCCAGAGACCCCGAATTTTATGAAATAAAAGTATTCAATTTTTCTTATAATTACAATTCAGTAAATGATTAAATTGATAAAAGTTTAAAGTTAAGGGTGAGATATGAATTTTTTTCAAAATACGCAAGTGGTTATAAAATATTAAATTATCGGGGAATATTCGTTTGGTCGTGGAATATTCTTTCGCTTGAGAATATTAAATTTACGACGCAAATGATTCATTGTTGTCCCTATAACGAATAACCGCTTCGGATGAAGAAAATGACAAAATTTGAGTTTTTACAAATAATCTGGCAGTAGTTATTACCAATTAACATTGTTAGAATACCCGGTGGTTAAAATACGATGAATACGCGTTATTACACAAAGAAGACACTAGTATTGCATAAAGATTTTGAATTATTGATTCTTACGTAAGAAGACACTACTCAATAATTATTACAGTAATTACTGTTCAATATTTTATTTTATTGATTCAATAATTGTCACTGCACAGTATCTCCATTATCAGATCAATAATTCATATTATTTGAATAATATTATTAGATAACATTGTTGGCAATATCTAGAAAGTTCTGTCAATGAGAGGTTTGGTCACCTAATTGCGCACCAGTAAGGAGAAATCCTTATTGAAAAGCCCCCTCTTTAGTGGGAACTGTCTGGTTGTCATTATTGTGATTCTATAATATTATTTGTGAATAATTAATTATTGATTTATATGATAAGGAAATATTTATTTTATGTGGATATAAATGATGGATATATTTATTTTTTATGGATAAAAATGAAGGAATTAATGCTGAGGTAATTTATCAGTATTTTATCGGTATGAAGGTATTAAAAATCATTCGTTTGTGGATTTCAGATATTTTTGGTTTGGGATTTGGAAAAACTCAAAGCTACAAAATTGTAGAGAATTCGATTTCAGGCAGAATGGACATAAAATTCGTATTTTTCTGATAACCGGACTATTTTCTATAAATTGTTGAAGTTTTGGAAAATAAAATAATTTTTATTAAATTATGGGTGGGACCCACTTATGTTGAATACACATGGGCTGCTGGAAATTTGTTCAATGGTAGCTGGTCTAAATTTCAACTTAGCACATGCGTAGAATTTTGAATAAGAAATAATATATTTTATTATTTTAGTCTCCTATAGCGTTCTAACATTTTCCTATAAATAGGTGCTTATGTTAAAATTGAAAATCACACCAGAAACATAAGTTTTCTCTCTATATATTATCAAGCATATTTTTGTTAGTATTTAGATATCTTGAGTGTTGCTATACGACGCAAGTTCTTTCAAAGATTATATCCGATATTCAAGTCGTAAATCTTTTTCTTTTTAAGTGGATTTTAAGGGTTATTATGTTTTTCATTTAGATTTCTTCTTTCGACCTTGAAAAATTCTGAAAAAATTTGAAATGATATTTTGATGAGTTTTATTGATTGTGTCCAAAATGGTGATTATTGGATGTATAGATTAAGAGTTATGAATTTTATGAGAAAAGACTATTTTAAAAGTAACCGCTTATAACTCCTTGTGGTTAACTCCAAAATTGATGAAATTTTTATTGGAAGTATATCTATATAATATCAGTGTACTCTGTGAATTTTGGAATTTTTGGATAAAAGTACAATTTATGATAAATGTCTATATATTCGACGGTTTTGGCCATATGAAAAATAGTAAATGAATTTTAAAAATTCTGAGAAAAATATATGTTCAATATGGGATTATATTCTGCTAAATCCCAGAAAAGAAATATTTTTGAAACTGATTTGGTATTTTTCATGAAAATGGATTAGTTATGAGTAAATGAATTAAATATGTTACGTGAAGTAAGAAAATTGGAAAATGGGATTTTATGGCTTGAGAATCCTATATGAGGTATATGCAGATTTTTGATGAGGGTTTTGGTTATTTGGTGATTAAATCTTATGAGTTTGGCATTTTAAGATGATTAAATGCATTATTTAGTAAAGTGTAAACAATTAAAATAGATTGTTTATAAGTTTAAGAAATGTTATTTCAATATCATTATACCGAAATATTGGTATGGATTTTATTGTGAAATTTTTACATTTTTGTGTCGGGTTTACTATTCATGAGTTACTATTCACGAGTTACTATTCATGAGTTACTATTCACGAGTTACTATTCATGAGTTACTATTCAAATTACTATTCATGGTTACTATTCACGAAGTTACTATTCATGACAAAATTGGTTTTTTTTTCTAACCAAATTATAGTTGATTTATGAATATTACTCTTGAGATTAAATCTAGATGTTTTGATTATATTGATTTTACTATTATATATAACATTTTATAACCCTAATGATGATATTTCTCTTTGACTTGAGTGTAAAGATGGATAGATTTTTGGTATGATCATGACTATGGGTTCCCTTTTGGCCGATGAGTCAAAGTTGAATTGTTGACCGGTATGATCGCGACCATTGAATTTATAATTGAATATCTTTAGCTTAAGTGCAAAGGTGAAATAATCAACATGGTTATAATTATTGTTTATATAAATTACAAATGATTATATATTTATTTGAGATATTAATATATTTGGCTTCGTAGTGCAAATATATGAATCGGTTGAGAATATCTTTGGCTCAGAGTGCAAAGATGAATTGTTGATGAATATCTTTGGCCCGTAGTAAGACAAAGATGACATGTTGTTGAATATCTTTGGCCAAGAGTAGGCAAAAGATGAACTGGGTTGATTAATATCTTTGGCCGTAGTACAAAGATGAAGTTATTAGTATGATTATGAACAGGAAATGTGATTTGGTGTAACCATGATCTTTGATGTTTCAGGTAAAGATAGGTTGTGAAGCCCCCAAAAAAGGTCCAATCCAACCAACCTATTCTGAGTCGCCAAATACATGGTACAGAAACAACTACAACTTCATTAATACAATTATCGTAAAAATACGACAACACATAAACTCGTGAGTTTAAATACAAATATTGTCTTTCTGCATAATATCCACACTCAAATAAGTCCTAATTACATTATTGATACACTTATTTTACAAAATAGTGAGGACTACTAAAACAACTGTCTTGAACCATTACTCCACACCCCGATTAGTTCCCGCTTATATTCTCGCTCCTCGAGAAGAAAAATGGAACAAGAAGGAAAAGGGTGAGCTCAACTAGCCCAAGAAAGAACATTATGACTAAAATAATATAGAACAAATTATCGTTAGTCCTCAACAGGGAAAATCTAATAGAATACAATAGACACCGCTTTAAATCAATCTTCGCAATGAAATAATAATTCATTAGAAGAGTTAAGTAGAGAATGCAAACTACTATCTTCTATATATGAATTTAAAAGTTCATAGTCGATATTTTATACCTGTAACATCAATCAATATATATCTGGAATTAAATATTCATCTTTGCACTACGGTGCCAAAGATATTCATCACTAATCATGTTCATCTAAACACCTGTTCATCTTTGCACTACGGGACAAAGATATTAATCAGTCGGTCATGTTCATCTCAACACCTATTCATCTTTGCACTACGAGCCAAAGATATTCATCAAGAAATCATTCATCTTTGTACTACAGGCCAAAGATATTCAGTAATATCATCATTTAGGACTGAGGATGATGAAAAAATATTTTAAAGAAAACGAATCCAGTGATTTCCTCAATAGCATGGTTTCTCCACAAAACTTTAACTTGTGGATACCTGGTGTTTCGAAAAGATGAGGATACCTCGCTTTCATTTTCGTTTCCAACTCCCAAGTCATTTCCTCAATAGCATGGTTTCTCTACAAAACTTTAACTTGTGGTATGACCTTCGTACATAGGACATGTTCCTTCCTATCCAAAATCTTGACAGGTACCTCTTCATACGTTAAGTCTTCGGCTATCTCGTCCGGTTCTAACTCAATAACATGGTTCGGTCGACCACATATTTACGTAACATCGATACGTGAAAACGCGTTATGAACACGCGTCATACTTGGCAGTAAAAAAAGAGTCTATAGCCACAGCCCTATTCGATCTAGGATTTCAAATGGACTAATAAATCGAAGGTTTGAGTTTTCCTCACCTCGCCAATTCTCGCTTTTGGAATAACAACTTCTTGTACCTCCTTCTTCATATTCATCATCCCCGTGTGTGTAGCTTGAACGTTTTTAACTTTATCGATTAAAGTCGGTTCTACTTGTATATCATCACGTGAGTCTCTGAGTCTTTAACTCTATATCTATCATTTGTAAGTTATATGAAATGGGTCTTTGACAATATCGCATTCGCATCAGATACGATCTTTTACTCAACACGTCGCCTACCACGTTAAGCTTTTCCGTGATGGTATGGTCGTAACATGTACGAAATGAGTCTCCTATTGAGTTATTCAAGCTCTTCCCACATTCCTTGCTCCATTCGAATTTTGTATCTCTGAGTCACCGCGTTAATGGAGTAGCGATTCGAAAAATCTTTTCACAAAATCTTCGATAATAACCAAATAAGCATAAAAGCTACGATTTTGATTCTTGACTTAGGTTGCTTTCAACCGTGACTCATATCCCAATCTTGGATAAGACGTCACAATGACACCTATCGCTTTACTACCGCATACGAATATGGTGTCCCTACACGAGAGTCCGGCTTTGCATTCCACAAAGAAAGTCACCAGATAAAGGCTCGTACCAAATTTATAGTTGAATTTTTAACTCCTAAAGTTCAATAGAGCCATGAGATTTTAGAAATGGGTTTTGTACCGGGTTCAAAGTCGATACAAAATTCAATATCACGCTCTGGGGTAGGCCAGGAAATACGTCAAGAAATTTACTAATAACAGAAATATCATTCAAATCTGACATATTTTTGTTCAAGTCCATAACATGGGCTAAGAAAACTTGACATACGTTTTTCAATAAACGAATGACTTTATGGCTTGATATGAAAGTGTTTGACTTCAATGGTTTTGTTGCTTGAATTCGAATAACGGTGTTGCTTAGGAATATGAAAACTAACAACCTTACAAAAGCAATCAATTTTGACATGATGAGTGGTTGACCAATCAATCCCTAAGGTCACATCAAATGCAAGAATTTTTAAAGATATAAGATCAACAGGTAATGTGATAGTGCCAACTTGAATCAAGCAAGATTTATAAATAGTGGATGTGATGAAAGTTTCTCCTAACGGAGTTTCCACAGATAGGTCAAAGTCTAATTTTCTCCAGAGTCAAGTTTAAACGTTGAGTATAAGCAGGAGAGATAAATGAATGGGTAGAACCGGTATCTAATAAGGTATAAACTTCGTAAGAATTTATAATTAACTAACCTGTTAACTTCGTCCCCGTTCCTCGCATTCTAACGGGCCACGACAAACGCTCTTCCAGAACAGCTTGACTTTGTCTTTTACAGATCCGCTTTTGGTGCCACCGCTCCAAATTGGACTTGATTTCTACTGAGACAAAATCGAGCTATGTGACCATCTTTTCCACAACTAAAACATACCTTGGAAGGCTATGAACAGTTTGGACTTATATGTCCCTCCTCTCCGCATTTGTAGCATCTAACTGGAGGTCGTTCTTGTGAGACCCCAGATTTTATCAATAAAGATTTAAATTTTGTCAAAATAATTTTTTAATATTATGGTGTGAATTTAAGATAATATTATAGTTAGGGTAGTATTTATAAATTTTGCAAAGTATGCAAGTGGTTATATTATATTGATTGGTTCTGGAATATTCGGTTTAGCGGGAATAATCGTATAACCACTCAATCATTGGTGGACCCCACAATGTAATTATTATCGGATTGAGAAAACGACAAAAATATTTTATTGAAATAACGACGGAAGTTTTACCGCTGATCTTGTTGAACTACTTCGGTAGTAAAAGTAAGATGTCGTGTGATTGCATAAGTAAAGCACACGGTATTGATTATCGATGCCTATGAGAAATCATTCGGTTTGATTCCATTATTGTCGATTAATAATATGAATTATTATAGTAATAATGATGTTTTGTTTTATTCGTTTTATTAACGTAATAAAAGCGTAAACATCTTTTATATAAAATAGAATACTTTATTAAAGTTATTCTATAAATAGAATATATTATATTTTATTATGCATAGTGTTGCATAGTGTTTTGCATAGTATTGCATAGTGTTTGCATAGTAAAATGTTTTTATATAAATAGAATATATTATATTTTATTTAAAAGATTTTTCTTTAAATATGGACCGTCAGATTAAAGTAAATCAATCTGGACCGCTCATGGATTAGCTCTTATGCATTCCATTTTCCTATAAATGAAAGCTCATTCCTTCATTATTTTCTTACGAATTCATTGAAACTCTAGAGAGAAATTATAGAGAGAAGCTTTAGAGAGAGTTATAGAAAGAAGAAGAAGAGTATTCTGCTACTTCACTACTTCTATATTCAGTTCTTTTACGGTAAGGGGTGTTATTCTTTCTTCTTGAAGAGAACTTCAGTTATTCCATTCATTATTATTCTGTTGGAATAACCTGTAAAAGTGGCATACCCTATACATAACTTCAGATAATGCTGTGATACCCTATACTGGTGAAATCCTTATGTTATTCCATTGCTTATTATTCTGCTTGGAATAACTTTGATACGCTGTGCAGTTTACCTATACTTGGTGACATTCTTCTATTATTCTATTGGAACATCCTGCATCATGTGTTTTACACCCGACTGGTTCCGCTTTTATTATTCTATTGAACATCATATACGTGTGTTTTACACCTGACTGGTTCCGCTTTTATTATTCCGCTGGAACATCCTCGTGCGTGTGTTTTACACCCTGACCGGTTCCGCTCTTTATTATTCTGTTGAATATCCTATCTCGCGTGTTTTACACCGGATCCGTTCCATCTTTATTATTCATTTGAACATCCCGCTTGCGTGAATTTCACCCCGACCTCGTTCCGTTATTATTATTCTGCTGAATAACTCGCTCTATGCGAAGTCATCGCATGCGTGGTGATTTCTTTTGTTATTCCATTCTTTATTATACCCAAATTGGTTAAAACTTTGACTTCTATACTCCATGAAATTAGTAGAATATCCTCGATATTTACGTTTCATCCAAAGATCTTTTCATGGAAATATTCTTCCGATCATTATTGAATTTTACTTTCTGGCGAAACAAGATTGTTGACAATTTGGACGTTAATAATTCATGGATTAAATAATTCTTGAACTTGTTTTATTGAATTACTATGTCATTGTCATCATCCTCATGTTATATTATGTTATCTTTGGCTTACGCATGATAGATTTAACTTAGTATGATTATGACCGAGGATCATTCTAAGTATAATCACGACTTGATATAAATGATGTGACAAAAGTCCTCGATGGCCTTGTAATGCGTTGATGGATAGTTTTGGTATGATTATGACCGGGGTGATTCGGTATATATCGATAACCATTGATAATTTGATGAAAATCCTCGACCGCGGTACGAGGATGATTAGATGTGGTGGTTTATTATTGTTTTGAGTCTCAAATGATAAAATTGATGAAAACCTTTTAAAACCTAAAGATAGTAGACTTTATTCTCTACTTGACTCTTTTAATGGATTGCTTATTCACCGCTGCAGATTAAACCGGTTGTCTATTGTATTTTATCGGTTTAACAATTGTTGAAGGCTAATGATAATTTATTCGCATTATCTTAGTCATAATATTTCTTCTTGGACTAGTTGAGCTCACCTTTCTTTCACCGTTTCTCTTCGTGAAATGAGAACATATTTGGGATGAGTCGGGGAACGTAAGTAATGGTCCGAGGATAGCATTAGTAGTCCTCACTATTCTCGCGTGAAATAGTGTGATAATAGTTGTAATGAGGACTCCTTTTGAGTTTGTATAATATCTAGTAGACAATATTTGTATTCAAACTCACGCTTTATATCGATTGTACACGCACAGCTTATATTAGTAAGTTGTATTTGAATTTATGTACCATGTAAGTGGCGACCCAAGATGGGTGGCGATACCTAATTTTGGGGCGCCACGCTTCTTTTCCACTAGAATTTGTTATCGGGTCTTTGTCACGCCTGCTAAGCGCCTTCCCGTCATCGTTAAATCTTCTCTTCTTAAATCGGAAATCTCTTTCCACAATATCAACTCGTCAGATTTGGCTTTTACCCACGCATCACTCATTCTCACTCGTTGATTTATTTCTTCTTTCATTTCGATTCGACTTTATCATCTTATACTACTTCGCTTGAAGAGTACTTACATTCAAGCATCACATATCGGGTAACACAAGCTTGAATCGTTGCATCCTTTTGTTTCACGCATTTATCATTGTTCTTCAAATTTTCTTCTAACTCATGAATATGATTTTGAAATTCTACATTTTGATCATATAATACCTCTAATAAACTCTCCTCGTGCACCTACCTCTTCTTCCTCTTCTTCCTCACTCTCTGATGTTACCTCTGCGACTATCTCAAAAGCAACTATCAATTCTTCACTCACCATACGGATATCTCTAATTCCTTCTTCGCTCGACATCACATTAGCACGGTTGGTGACTAAAGGTGTCTCCACAATCTCATTCACTCTATTGTTAACGTTCTCGGTTGCCATTCTCAAATCTCATTATAAAACAAGGGTTAATTAAACAAATTAACAAATCACATAATACCCCCATATATATAATGAGACCAACAAAAAGCTTAAGTAGGACACACTAAAGAAGGATTTACTTGTCTCTCCCCTCCTAGTTCTATTCCTCGATCTCCGCTAGAGATCATATTCCTAAGCTCTGATACCAACTGTGACGCCCCCAAAACAGGTCCAATCCAACCAACCTATTCTGAGTCACCAAATACATGGTACAGAAACAACTACAACTTCATTAATATAATTGTCGTGCAAAATACGACAACACATAAACTGTGAGTTTAAATACAAATATTGTTTTCTTGACAATATCCACACTCAAATAAGTCCTCATTACAATTATTGATACACTATTTTAGAAAATAGTGAGGACTACTAAAACAACTGTCTTGAACCATTACTCCACACCCTCGATTAGTTTCAAGCTATATTCTCGTCTCGAGAAGAAAAAATAGAACAACAAAGAAAAGGGTGTGAGCTCAACTAGCCTAAGAAGAACATTATGACTAAGATAATATAGAAAAATTATCGTTAGTCCTCAACAGGAAAAATCTAATAGAATACAATAGACAACCAGCTTTAAATCAATCTTCGCAGTTGAAATAATAATTCATTAGAAGAGTTAAGTAGAAATGCAAACTACTATCTTCTATATATGAATTTAAAAGTTCATCGTCGATATTTTATCCCTTTAACATCAATCAATATATATCCGAATTAAATATTCATCTTTGCACTGAGCCAAAGATATTCATCACTTAATCATGTTCATCTAAACACTGCTTCATCTTTGCGACGCAGGCCAAAGATATTAATCATCCATTATGTTCATCTCAACACTGCTCATCTTTGCACTCACAAGCGAAAGATATTCATCAAGAAATCATTCATCTTTGTACTACGGGCCAAAGATATTCAGTAATATCATCATTTAGGACTGAGGATGATGAAAAAATATTTTAAAGAAAACGAATCCAGTGAAACAAAAGAACAAATATTAAGGATTCGTACTTTAAATAATCCCAGTTCAAAAATACTTCATAAATAACCAGATTGGAGTAAAATTCAAGAATGATGATCAAAACATAGATCCAATCAAAGATAGGAATCATAATAGACAATCTTGGACACAGTAAATGAAAATTTAATTTTTCCGTGAATAGATCGTATTAGTGAATAAAGGTCGATATCGTGAATATTCTTGGTATCGTGAATAGTAACTCTCACCTCAAAAAGATAGAAATTTCACAAAAAACATCATCACGCTTAATGAATAGTACTCGTGAATAGTAACTCGTGAATAGTAACTCATGAATAGTATTCCCGACATGAAAAGTTCCAAATTTGATAAAATTTCCAACCAATATTTCAAGATAATGATATTGAAGAAATAATACCATTTTCAATAAAATAACATCCCTTACCTCGAGAAAGAATAGTACTTAACTGAATCTTTGGATATAGTCTTTGAAAGAACTTGCAATCAGAGCAATAATACTCAAAGTACTAAAATACTCACAAATACTTCGATATTATAGAGAGAGAGAGAAATCTTTAGTTTCTGGTGTGATTTTCAATTCTAAACTAAGCACCCTATTTATAGGAAAATGCTTAGAACACCAAAGCAGAAAATTTAATATAATATTTATATTATAAATTCTCTACGCACACTTAGCATCTGAAATCAGCCACCTAATCACATGTTAAATGAGTCCCAACAATGTAAAAAATATTTTTGTTAATATACTTATTTAAAACTTCCAAAAATCAATTATTGTGGAACCTCGGAACTTTAATAATTCATAATAAATAGCCCTTTTATTAGAAAATTCGAATCTCGCGAATTTTTATAGGAAATTCAATTCTCTACAACTTTGCAGAAGAAAGTTTTTCCAATTTCCAAACAGAAATTGACCTAAATTCATAAACGGACGATTTTACAGGCTATAATCAAATTTCAGTCAAGAAATGGGTCCACCAACATGTTTAACATGTTTTAAAAAACTTTTGCAACAAAAATACTTTTCCTCCTCATATACTCATATATCCCACATTCATTGTAAAAATATCACCTTTATTATATTATTAAAATATAATAATAAATTATTTTATCGTAAAAGATAAAATATCATTTTTTAACAATTGTCACTTTAAAATTTTCTCCATCTATATCCACATAAAATCAATATTTTCCTCATCATATAAATCAATAATTAATTATTCACAAAAAATATTACAGAATCACAAAGATTTGGCAACCATTGGTAGTTCCTCAGAAAGAGGGCTTTTCAATAAGGATTTCTCCTCACTTCTTACAATTGATTAGGTGACCAAACCTCTCCTTAGATAGAATTTTCTAGACATTGCCAATAATCTTATCTAATAATATTATTCGGATAATATGAATTATTGTCAGATAATGAAAAAATACTCTGTAGTGACAATTATCAAATAATAATAATATAAAAAAAATCAACGCAAAGAATTATTGAATCAATAAAATAAAATATTTGACAAGAATTACCGTAATAATTATTGAGTAGTGCCTTCTTACGTAAAAAAATCAATAATTGATGCAATATCGCGTATATTCTTCTTAACAACACGACATCGTGTTTTAACCACCACCGGGTATTCCAACAAAGATTAACGATAACAACTGTGTCATTATTTTTATAAACAACTTATACTTGTCGCTTTCTTCATCCAATCGCTTTCAAGTTATGGGCCCACACACAAGGCTACTGTAAGTCATAAATATTCCTCGACAAAGAAAGAATATTCTACGACCAAACGAATATTCTCCGACAACAATGAGTATTTTATAACCACTTGCTTATTTGAAATATTTAAGATTTTACCCATAACTAACCACATTAATCAAATCAACCCTTACTATTTCAAAATGATAAATAGAGGAAATTAAATTTCAATTATTAATAATTTGGGGTCTTACATAGGTGATGAAAATTATCTTCGTCCTGGATGAGAAGAGAAATTTAGAACTACAATTATGATTATGAGTTATTCATATGATTGTGGACCAGAATTGTTGATTAATGTTACAGGGATAAAATATTGTTGGTGGATTTTTAACATAGAGAAGATAATAGACTTTATAGTCTATTTGACTCTTCTAATAGATTGCTCGTTAAATATGCAACTATGGTTGAAATTTTTATCATCTACCATATGTTCTAAATCTACGATTTATTGTTGATGAAGGCTATTGATAATTTAATTATCTTTAGTCATGATATTCTTTCTTGAGCTAGTTGTGCTCACCACTTTTTGCTTCTTCACAATTCCTTTCAAGTAATAAGAGTGTAGTCGGGTTAGAGCGGGGGGTATGAGGGGAATAGAACGGTGGTCATCATTTAGTAGTTATATTTGGTGAATCAACTAGGGTGAAAGGCGAACCCAGCGTTGGAAGGGTGTTTTGCCACTATCATACAAGATGTCTAATGACATACAACCTCGTGTCATCATAAGACAAGATTGTGTCATCCATCCACTTTCTTTGAGTATATTCTGAGCACTACCTATATAATCTTGGTGTTTGTTTGAAGTATAATTCTCAATTAGAGACAGTGGAGATAATGATATGTCAAGAGAAGACACCATTGGGAAGAATATGATAGTAATCTTCTCGTTTTTCTTTGGGGTCTATTGGGTCAATCAAGGATAATTCTGTGGCCATATGATATCTATCATAACTTAGAAGCATGGCCTCCCATGTACGAAGGTTTCCTTGAGCACTTCCCAAAGATTCTAATTTCTAAAACAGTTTTTGACTATACCTTTATGTAAGGTGTCATTGTGACGTGCTATCTGTAATAACCCCAAAATAGGTCCAATCCACCCAACCTATTCTGAGTCGCCAAATACATGGTACAGAAAATAACTACAACTTTATTACAACAATTGTCGTGCAAAATACAACAACACTTAAACTGTGAGTTTAAATACAAATATATACCAACTGTGACTCATGTCCCAACCGTGGACAGCGCCTCATAATGACACCTTACATAAAGGTATAGTCGAAAATTGTTTTAGAAATTAAAATCTTTGGGAAGTGCTCAAGAAAACCTTCGTACATGGGAGGCCATGCGTCTAGGTTATTATAGATATCATATGCCCACAAAATAATCCTTGGTTGACCCAATAGACCCCAAAGAAAAACGAGAAGATTATTATCATATTCTTCCCAATGGTGTGTCTTCTCTTGACATATCATTATCTCGACTGTCTCTAATTGGGTATTATACTCCAACCAAACTCCAAGATTATATAGGTAGTGCTCGTATATATACTCAGCAAGTGGATGATCACATCCCTGTCTTATAATGATACGAGGTTGTATGTCCTTAGACATCTTGTATGATAGTGGCAAAACACCCTTCCAACGTTGGGTTCGCCTCACCCTAGTTGATTCACCAAATATAACTACTAAATGATGACCACCATTCTATTCTCTCATATCCCCATTTCACTCCAAATTTTACACTCAGACATTACACGAAAGAATTGTGAAGCAAAAAAGGGTGAAACACAACTAGCTTCGAGAAAAATATTATGACTAAAGATAATAAATTATCAATAGTCTTCATCAAGAATAAATCGTAGATTTATAACATATAGTAGATGATAAAAATTTCAACCATAGTTGCAATGAATCGAGCAATCCATTAAAGAGTCAAATAGACTATAAAGTCTATTATCTTCTCATGTTAAAAGTCCACCAACAATATTTTATCCTCAGAACATCAATCAACAATTCCTCGCCCACAATAACATGTATAACTCATAATCGTAATTGTTGTTCTAAATTCCTTTCTCATCCAGACAAAGATAATTTTCATCACCCTAAACATCAAAGATCATGGTTATACCAAATCACGATTCATATTCATAATCATACTAATAAATTCATCTTTGCACTACGGACCAAAGATATTCATCAATAGACTATCTTTGCACTACATGCCAAAGATATTCATCAATAATTCATCTTTGCACTACGGGCCAAAGATATTCATCAATAAGTCATCTTTGTACTACGGGCCAAAGATATTCATATCTCAAAGAAATATATAATCATTTCAGAATTTATATAAACAATAATTATAACCATGTTGATAAATTCACCTTTGCACTTAAGCTAAAGATATTCAATTATAAATTCAATGGTCATGATCATACCAGTCACAATTCAACTTTTCACTACTAGCCAAAGAGAACCCTAGTCATGATTATACCAATAATCTAACCATATTTACACTCCAGTGAAAGAGAATTTCAACACTAGGGTTATAAAAATGTTATATATGATAATAAAATCAATATAATCAATATATAGTTTTAATCTCCAGAGTAATATTCATAAATCAACTATAATTTGGTTAGAAAAAAAAAACTAATTTTGTAGTGAATAGTAACTCGTGAATTGTAACTCGTGAATAGTAAATCGTCGTGAATAGTAACTCGTGAATAGTAAATCGTGAATAGTAACTCGTGAATATTACTCATAAATAGTAACTCGTGAATAGTAACCCCGACATGAAAAAGTTCCAAATTTGATAAAAAAATTTAACCAATATTTTGGCATAATGATATTGAAGAAATAATATCATTTATGAAGAAAATAATCTCCCTTACAATCCCTTACTATCCCTTACCTCAAAGAAAGATTACTTACGACTAGAATAACGAATCTAATCTTTGCACCGTATAAAGAACACTCAATATATCAAAATACTCACAAGAATACACTCAATAATATAGAGAGAGAGAAATAGAGAAAAAACTTCAGTTTCTGGTGTGATTTTTAATTCTAACCTAAGCACCCTATTTATAGGAAATTGCTTAGAACACCAAAGCAGAAAATTGAATATAATAATATTATATTTATAAAATTTTCTTACGCACACTTTTAATAACTGATTTCAGCTAATTTCAACCACCAGTGGGCCCCCCAAATATAACAAAAACGTTTTTGTTATTAAAATTAATTAAAACTTTCAAAATTAATTATTTCTAACCACGGAACTTCAATAATTCATAATAAATAGCCTCATATCGTAAAATTCAAATCTCGCGAATTTTTATAGGAAATTCAATTCTCTACAACTTTACAGAAGAAAGTTTTTCCAAATTTCAAACAGAAATTAACCGAAATCCACATACGGTCGATTTTACAAGCTATAATCAAATTTCAGTCAAGAAATGGGTCCACCAACATGTTTTAAACAACTTTTGCAACAAAAATACTCTTCCTCCTCATATACTCATATATCCCACATTCATTATAAAAATATCACCATTATTATATTATAATAATATAATAAAATATTATTTTATCATAAAAGATAACATATCAATTTTTAACAATTGTCACTTTAAAAATGTTCTTCATTTATATCCACATAAAATGAATATTTTTCTTATCATATAAATCAATAATTAATTATTTACAAATAATATTACAGAATCATAATATTGACAACCAGGCGTTCTCGGAAGAGGGGCTTTCCAATAAGAATTTCTCTTCTTACTAAATGCGATTAAGTGACCAACCCTCTCCTTAGATGAACTTTCTAGACATTGTCAATAATGTTATCTAATAATATTATTCAGATAATATGAATTATTGCTTCGATAATGGAAAATAATCGTAGTAGTGACAATTATTGGAACAACAATAATATAAAATATCAACGCAAAGAATTATTGAATCAAAAATAAAATATCAATAAGAATTACTGTAAATAATTATTGAGTAGTGTCTTCTTTACGTAAGAATCAATAATTGGTGCAATACCGCAAATAAGACCCCCGAATTTTATGAAATAAAAGTATTCAATTTTTCTATTCAAGAAATGGTTAAATTGATAAAAGTTAAAGTTAAGGGTGATATATGAAATTTTTTTCAAAATACGCAAGAGGTATAAAGTATTCATTATTGTCGGGGAATATTCGTTTGGTCGTGGAATATTCTTTACGTAAGGAATATTAAATGCATTTACTTGTAGCAGCTATTTGTGGGCCCCATAATGTAATAACCGCCGGATGAAGAAAACGACAAAACTAAGTTTTTATAAATAATTGGCGTAATCGTTCACTGTTAACACTGTTGGAATACCCGGTTGGTAAAGTAAAATGTATACGCGTTGTTGCACGCGATAGACACTACGGTATTAAAGATATTTTTTCAATTATTGATTCTTACGTAAGATGGCACTACTCAATAATTATTACAAAGAATTATTGCTCAATATTTTATTTTATTGATTCAATAATTGCTGCGTTGATATTTTATATTATTGTTGTTCAATAATTGTCAACTGCATAAGTATTTCCCATTATCGGATCAATAATTCATATTATTTGAATAATATTATTAGATAACATTATTGGCAATGTCTAGAAAGTTCTCATCTAAGGAGAGGTTTGGTCACCTAATTGCGGCGGCCAAGAAGGAGAAATCCTTATTGAAAGCCCTCTTTCTGGGGAATGCACTGGTTATCGTAAATGTGATTCTAATAATATCATTTGTGAATAATTAATTATTGATTCATATGATAAGGAAATATTTATTTTATGTGGATATAAATGATGGATTTATTTATGTGGTTATTAATGAAGGAATTAATGTTGAGGTGTTTTATCGAGATTTTATTATGGATTGGAGGTGTTGAAAATCAAATCGGGGGTTTTGAGATATATTATGGGGTTATAATTTTTAATCCGGACCGTTGGATCGTTGTAATTTTTGGATATGTTATACATACATAAGTTGAGTATATGTCCACAAATTTTGAACCGTTAAAAATGAACGAATGATTTGTTATGAATTTTAAGAGGTGGCTGATTCTTAAATTAGGTTTATAATTGATTTTGGTGGAAAATTCTAGAATTGAGTGGACCCCACTTGTGGTTGGTGAAGAAATGTGCTGAATTTTATTTCAAATGTGGTGGGTGGCAATAGTAGCGTAAAGCCATCGTGTAGCGAGTCAAGTCTGCCTTCTACGCCATTAACATTTTCCTATAAATAGAGGCTGGTTAGAATTGAAAATCACACCGTAAACAAAAGTTTTCTCTTCTCTCTCTAGATTATTGAGTGTAATTTGTGAGTATTTAGATACTTGGTGAGTTGATATTCATCGGTGCAAGTTTCCTTCATGATAATATATCCGATATCCCGTCGAAGTCTTTGCTTCTTTTGAGGTAAGGGATAGTAAGGGATGTTATTTTCTTCTCGATGATATTATTTCTTCAATATCATTATCTCAAATATTGGTTGGAACTTTTATCAAATTTGGAACTTTTTCATGCTCTGGGTTACTATTCATGAGTTACTATTCACGAAGTTACTATTCATGAGTTACTATTCACGATTCTTATTCACGAGTACTATTAAATGAAGCGTGAAGATGTTTTTTTGTGTGGAATTTCTATCTTTTGGTGTTGAGTTACTATTCACGATACTCAAGACTATTCACGATACTCTGACCTATTCACGAATACAAGACTATTCAATTTAAAATGAAAATTTTTCTTTTCGTCCAAAATATCTATTTTGGATACTAGCTTTTTCGATTGTATCCATGTTTTGATCATTCTTGAATTTTACACCACTATGATTATTTTTTGAGGTATTTTTGGACGTGGATAAAACCAATGCAAAGATGAATGATTTACGAAGAATATCTTTGGCACAGTAGTGCAAGATGAACAGTGTTTAAATGAACATGATCATTGTTGAATATCTTTACCCGGTAGTCTGCAAAGATGAATTATTGATGAATATCTTTTGCTCGTAATGCAAAGATGACCTTTTGTGTTAAATATCTTTAGTCAGAAAAGTGCAAAGATGAATTATTGATGAATATCTTTGGCTTGTAATGCAAAGATGACCCGTTGTTGAATATCTTTAGCTTTGTAGTGCAAAGATGAATTATTGATGAATATCTTTGGCTTGTAATGCAAAGATGACCCGTTGTTGAATATCTTTAGCTGCGTGTGCAAAGATGAATTATTGATGAATATCTTTGGCTTGTAATGCAAAGATGACCCGTTGTTGAATATCTTTAGCTTTAGTGTAAAGATGAATCTGTTGATGAATATCTTTGGTAGTGGTGCAAAGATGAATTTATTAGTATGATTATGAGCAGAACTGTGATTTGGTATAACCATGATCTTTGATGTTTCGGTAAAGACAGTGATGAAATTATCTTCGTCTGGATGAGAAGAGGAATTTAGAATCACAATTATGATTATGAGTTATTCATATGATTGTGGAAAGAACTGTTGATTGATGTTACTGAGGATAAAATATTGTTGGTGGACTTTTAACGTGGAGAAGACAATAGACTTTATAGTCTATTTGACTCTTTTAATGGATTGCTTCATTCCGCGCAACTATGGTTGAAAAGTTTTATCATCTACCATATGTTCTAAATCTCTCGATTTATTCTTGATGAAGACTATTGATAATTTATTTATCTTTAGTCATAATATTCTTTATTGAAGCTAGTTGTGCTCACCCTTTTGTTTCACAATTCCTTTCGTAATAAAAGTGTAATGGGTCGGCGGACGGGGATAGCGAGGGAATAGAGTGGTGGTCTATAGATGTTGAGGGTGAGGTGAATTTAACTTGGAAGGTTGTTTTGTCACTATCATACAAGATGTCTAATGACATACAACCTCGTGTTATCATAAGACATGGTTGTGCTCATCCACTTGCTTTGAGTATATTTACAAGCACTACCTATATAATCTTGGTGTTTGTTTGGAGTATAATACCAAATTAGAGAACCAGTGGAGATAATGATATGTCAAGAGAAGACTCGCCATTGGGAAGAATATGATAGTAATCTTCTTGTTTTTCTTTGGGGTCTATCATCAACCAAGGATAATTCTCGCGGCCATATGATATCTACCATAACCTAAAAGCATGGCCTCCCACGTATACGAAGGTTTCTTGAGCACTTCCCAAAGATTCTAATTTCTAAAACAGCTTTTTGATTATACCTTTATGTAAGGTGTCATTGTGACATCTTTCTACTTGGTATATATTGGTATCCAAACTCACAAAGATATGTGTTGTTGTATTTTGCACGACAATTGTTGTAATAAAGTTGTAGTTATTTCGCATCATGTATTTAACGACTTCGAGAATAGGTTGGATGGAATGGACCTATTTTGGGGTTGTTACATTTAGTATCGAGCTTAGGATATGATCTCCAAGGAGATCGGGAATAGAACTAGGAGGGAGAGATGTGTAAATCCTTCGCTAGTGTGTCCTACCTAAGCTTATTTGTTGGTCACCATAATATCGGGATATTAGGTGATATGTTAATTTGTTAAATTAACCCTCGTTTTGAAGTTGTATTCTAGAATGATATCTCAAATACGGGAGATGAAGCAATGGAGAAATCATGATGACGAGAAAGATGAAATCGAAATGAAAGCAAGGTATTCTCAACTCTTTGAAATACCGAATACGTAAATTTCGGGACGAAATTTCATAAGGAGGGAGATTGTAAGACCCTCGAATTTTATGAAATAAAAGTATTCAATTTTTCTATTCAAGTAAATGGTTAAATTGATAAAAGTTAAAGTTAAAGGGTGATATATGAAATTTTTTTTCAAAATACGCAGAGGGTATAAAGTATTCATTATTGTTTGGGAATATTCGTTTGGTCGTGGAATATTCTTTTCCGTCGAGGAATATATTAAATGCATGCAGCCTATTTGTGGGCCCCATAACGTAATAACTGTTTGATGAAGAAAACGACAAAACTAAGTTTTTATAAATAATCGGCGTAATCGTTCTGAATTAACACTTTGTTGGAATACCCTATTGGTAAAGTAAAGTAATACGCGTTGTTGCACTTGGCATTACACGACGATATTGCCTGCGATATTTTTTCAATTATTGATTCTTACGTAAGATGGCACTACTCAATAATTGTTACGATAATTACTGCTCAATATTTTATTTTATTGATTCAATAATTCTTTGCGTTGATATTTTATATTATTGTTGTTCAATAATTGTCATCTTTGCATAGTATTTCCCATTATCGGATCAATAATTCATATTATTTGAATAATATTATTAGATAACATTATTGGCAATGTCTAGAAAGTTCTGCCTCAAGGAGAGGTTTGGTCACCTAATTGCGGCTACCAAAGAAGAGAAATCCTTATCGAAAGCCCCTCTTCCTGAGGGAATGTTCTGGTTGTCATAAATGTGATTCTGTAATATCATTTGTGAATAATTAATTATTGATTCATATGATAAGGAAATATTTATTTTATGTGGATATAAATGATGGATTTATTTATGTGGTTATTAATGAAGGAATTAATGTTGAGGTGTTTTATCAGTATTTTATCGGATTGGAGGTGTTGAAAATCAAATCAGGGGTTTTGAGATATATTGCGGGGGTTATAATTTTTAATCCGACCGTTGGATCGTTGTAATTTTGGATATGTTATACATACATAAGTTGAGTATATGTCCACAAATTTTGAACCGTTAAAATGAACGAATGATTTGTTATGAATTTTAAGAGGTGGCTGATTCGGAAATTAGGTTTATAATTGATTTTGGTGGAAAATTCTAGAATTGAGTGGACCCCACTTGTGGTTGGTGAAGAAATGTGCTGAATTTTATTTCAAATGTGGTGGGTGGCAATAGTAGCGGTGTAAAGCCATCGTGCAGTAGTGGTCGTCAAGTCTTTTGCTAGCTAACATTTTCCTATAAATGAGGGCTAAGTTAGAATTGAAAATCACACCGAAACAAAGTTTTCTCTCTTTCTCTCTCTAGATTATTGAGTGTAATTTGTGAGTATTTAGATACTTGGTGAGTTGATATTCATCATGCAAGTTTCCTTGACGTCATTCAGATATCCGATATCCTCGTCAAGTTGCCGCTTTTTGAGGTAAGGATGTTATTTTCTTCTCGGATGATATTATTTCTTGAATATCATTATCTTTGAAATATTGGTTGGAACTTTTTATCAAATTTGGAACTTTTTCATGTCTGGGTTACTATTCATGAGTTACTATTCACGAGTTACTTATTCATGAGTTACTATTCACGAGTTACTATTCACGAGTACTATTAAATGAAGCGTGAAGATGTTTTTTTTTGTGTGGAATTTCTATCTTTTTGGTGTCCGAGTTACTTATTCACGTATACTAAGACTATTCACGATATCTGAGACTATTCATTCACGAATCGGACTATTCACCGAAAAAATGAAAATTTTTCTTTTAGTCAAAATATCTATTTTGGATACTAGCTTTGATTGTATCCATGTTTTTGATCATTCTTGATTTTACACCACTATGATTATTTTTGAGGTATTTTTGGACGTGGATAAAACCAATGCAAAGATGAATGATTTACAAGAATATCTTTGGCTTTAGAGTGCAAAAAGATGAACAGTGTTTAAATGAACATGATCTGTTGTTGAATATCTTTAAATTTAGAGTGCAAAGATGAATTATTGATGAATATCTTTTTTGCTCAGAATGCAAAGATGACACATTGTTAAATATCTTTAGTCATGGTGCAAAGATGAATTATTGATGAATATCTTTGGCTTGTAATGCAAAGATGACCGTTGTTGAATATCTTTAGCACATAGTGCAAAGATGAATTATTGATGAATATCTTTGGCTTGTAATGCAAAGATGACCCGTTGTTGAATATCTTTAGCTGCGGCAGCAAAGATGAATTATTGATGAATATCTTTGGCTTGTAATGCAAAGATGACCCGTTGTTGAATATCTTTAGCACCGTAGTGTAAAGATGAACTGTTGATGAATATCTTTGGTAGTAATGCAAAGATGAATTTATTAGTATGATTATGAGCAGGGCTGTGATTTGGTATAACCATGATCTTTGATGTTTCGGTAAAGATAATTGATGAAATTATCTTCGGTCCGGATGAGAAGAGGAATTTAGAATCACAATTATGATTATGAGTTATTCATATGATTGTGGAAAGGAACTGTTGATTGATGTTACAGGATAAAATATTGTTGGTGGACTTTTAACGTGGAAAGACAATAGACTTTATAATCTATTCGACTCTTTTAATGGATTGCTTTCATTCCACGCAACTATGGTTGAAAAGTTTTATCATCTACCATATGTTCTAAATCTCCGATTTATTACCGATGAAGACTATTGATAATTTATTTATCTTTAGTCATAATATTCTTTATCGAAGCTAGTCTGGTTTCACCCTTTTGTTTCACAATTCCTTTCGTAATAAAAAAGTGTAGTTTGGGTCGAGCTGGGGATAAGCGAGGAATAGAGTGGTGGTCTATAGATGTTGAGGTGAGGTGAATTTAACTTGGAAGGTGTTTTGTCACTATCATACAAGATGTCTAATGACATACAACCTCGTGTTATCATAAGACATGGTTGTGCTTCATCCACTTGCTTTGAGTATATTTACAAGCACTACCTATATAATCTTGGTGTTTGTTTGGAGTATAATACCAAATTAGAGATGTGGAGATAATGATATGTCAAGAAAGACTCGCCATTGGGAAGAATATGATAGTAATCTTCTTGTTTTCTTTTCGGGTCTATTAGGTTGACCAAGGATAATTCGTGGCCATATGATATCTACCATAACCTAAAAGCACGGCCTCCCATGTATGTAAGGTTTCTTGAGCACTTCCCAAAGATTCTAATTTCTAAAACAGCTTTTTGATTATACCTTTATGTAAGGTGTCATTGTGACGTCTACTGGTTGGTATATATTGGTATCCAAACTCACAAAGATATGTGTTTGTTGTATTTTGCACGACAATTGTTGTAATAAAGTTGTAGTTATTTCGCACCATGTATTTAACGACTCGTAATAGGTTGGATGGAATGGACCTATTTTGGGGTTGTTACACCCAGTGTCTTCTTGTCAACAACAGCGTCTTCATCGTGTTTTAACCAAAGGGTATTCCAACAAGATAATCAGTGAATAACTACGCCGTTATTTGTAAACAACTTATACTTGTCGCTTTCTTCATCCAATCGCTTTTTCGTTATGGGGCCCATTAAAGGCATTGGCAGTATATAAATATTCCACGACCAAACGAATATTCTCCGACAACAATGAGTATTTTATAACCACTTGCTTATTTAAAAAAAATTACATATATCACCCTTAACTTTAACTTTTATCAATTTAACCATTTACTGAAAAGTAATTATAAGAAAAATTGAATACTTTTATTTCATAAAATTTGAGGTCTTACACTATCCAAGGTTGGGATGAGAGTCACAGTTGGTATATATTTTTATCCAAACTCACAGCATATGTGTTGTTGTATTTTGCACGACAATTGTTGTAATAAAATTGTAGTTGTTTTCTGTACCATGTATTTGGCAACTCAGAATAGGTTGGATGGAATGAACCTATTTTGGGGTTGTCACACCTGTTTTGTTATATGTATCCAAATCACACCAAAAACACTGTATTATGTAAAAATTCCAGTTCCATAAAATATTAAACTTTTTTTTAGTTGTTTTTAAAAAAAAAAGCAAAATATAAAAAATTCTGCATTTTAAGAAAATGCGGACTCCCGCACCTGATCATATATATATATATATATATATGTGTGTGTGTGTGTGTGTGTGTGTGTGTGTGTGTGTGTGTGTGTGTGTGTGTGTGTGTGTGTGTGTGTGTGTATGCAGAAATGAATGTCATTACTTTAAGATTTCATCATGGTGGTAAACTAATAAATAATGGTGATATAGTTGATTATGTTGGAGGCACTGTTAGTGAATTGTTTAAATATGATCCTGATTATATAACTGGGCCTGGGATTATTGATTATGTTTCAACAGTACTTGGAAGCAAAATTTGAAATATATATATTATCTTATCCATGGACAAAGTTTAGCAGAAGGGGCTTAGGGCAGTAGGTTATGATAAAAGAGTTATTGACATGTGTGAGTATGCTAAGAAGAACCCTGTTGTTGAGATATACTCAGACCATGACCATGAACAAATAGTAAGTACTGATGACAGTGAGGGATTTGTTGAAGTTTTAAAAGATGTTAACATTAAAGAACATTCAAATAATGAGAGAGTAGAAGAGATTGAGGTTGATGTGCTTCAGACCGATAATGAGAAAGATATAGAATATGAAGGAGTAGGAGATACAGACTCTGATACAAGTAATAATTGTGACTGGTTAGTTGAGAGTGATGAAGAGTTACTTGCTGTTAGGCAAAATTTGAGAGCAGCAACAGAGAGGGAAAAAAGTGAGAAAAAAAGGAACAGGTGAAGAAAATGAAGGAGGAAATGATGATGATGTTGATGAAAGTGGACAGGGACCTGTTGATGAAGGTGGGCAAAGAGCACAAGCTGAAGCTTGGGATGAAATTGACTTAGAATCTGATGAGCTGCACACACCTGAAACAAGTGAGAATGAAGATGATGAGGTGAAACCAACCGATATAAGAAAGAGAAAATACCTTGAGTTTAATCCAAAGACTGACATTAAAAATGCTGAATTTTCTGTTGGAATGAAATTTAATTACTAACCACAAAGAATTTAAAGAGGCAGTGAAACAATATGCAATTGGGGAAAAAATACAATATATGGTTTTCAAAAAATACAAGGGATAAGGTACAAGTGAAGTGTGCACAGGGCTGCCCTTGGAATTTATGGACAAGTGTGTGGAATATATATGGCCTATAATTTAAGATACTAATTTATATTTAAATCTAAAAAAAACAATAGACAATAGTAGTAGTAGTAGTAGTTAGGAGTGAGCAAAAAACGGATAAAACCGAATAACCGAACACAACCGAATTTTTTTAACCGAATTATTTCGGTTTTTCGATTTTTTTTCTAATTTTGGTTATATCCGATTTATCGTTTTAGATTCAATTTCGATTCGGTTTTAAAAATAGATTATTCTTGATATCCGACCATCAATTTATTACATTCAAAAATAATAATTTTAAATATTTCATTCTTCACCCCTGATACAGCCTTTCAAATTTCATGCCATTCATGCCTTTTTAAAAAATCACTCCCCTCACAAATAACTTGTCAACCACTCATGACTCAACCACTCATGACTAACCTCACACTCAACCTCCCTCTCTCTCTCACAGACTCACAGTCACACTCAACGTCCCTCTCTCTCACAATCACACTCAACCTCCTCTCTCCTCACACTCAACCTCGCCTCTCTCGCCTCACAGAGTCACACTCCTTCACTCTATCTCCTCATTTTCTCTAAAAAATGATCGATCGAATTCGCACCGGCCCAACTCCATTGATGTTTCCTGGTCGATTTGGGTCCCTATTTAACCGTTCTTTTCATTGATGTCTCCGATTTTTTGTGAATTTGTGGATTTGGAGCTTTGATTGCTAATGTGTCTTGGATTTATAGGTATTATGAGGGTTACATCCAATTTGGTTCCTGACTGGGTTGATTATGCGAGCAATCCCATAAGTCATGTGAAGGATTATGCTAGGGAGTAACAAAGAAATGGTTATTACCTCAAATACCGAATTTATAATTCGGTAATTCGGTATTCGGTTATTCGATTATTACCAAAATTCGGTTATTAGTTCGGATATTAAAAATAGAAATATTTCGGTATTCGGTTATAACCGAATAGCCTATTCGGTTTGATTATAACCGAATGATCAGTCCTAGTAGTAGTAGTAATGCCGTGAATTCAGCGTGGAGTATGATGATGGTCTTGGTTCAAGGTTGATGACTGATGTAGTATTTCTTACCGTTTGATGTAATCATAAAACCTAATTTCCGGGCGTTTGATTTGTAATCATAGTAGGGAGTAGTATATAATTAACTGCTACCAATTTACGAGACCTTCCGACTCAACTTTCTTCTACCTACCAACCACTTTATTGCTTCTTTCTGGTGGCATATCTTTTTAAAACAATTTAGATGGAGTAGCTAGGGTTGATTGTTTGTTTGATTGCAATGATTGATTTAAATACTACTCCCTCTGTTTCTTAATATAAGTTATTTTAGACATGTGCACAAGAATTAAAGAAATAATTGGAAAGCATTAACTATAGTATCAATTGTCTATAATACCCTTCACCTCACTTATCTCATAAATATGGATCAAAAGATTAGGTAAAGTAATAAGGGACAATTTGAGAAAAATAGTAATCAATTCTCCTAGATAACCACAAACGACAAATAATTAAGAATATAAAAAAAAAAGTCTAAAACGACCTACATAAAGGATAAAGGAATGGAAGGAGTACTACTCTACTAGTAGTAAAATAAAAACAAAAAGAAAAAAGGGGATACAAGGACAATTAATGTTTAATATTTGAATTTTTTATTTTTAAATTAAAAGTAGCATGAAATTCTTAACAGTAACCGATAATGATTTATTAAAATACATACAACTCGATCGCACTACTCTTTTATTATGCATGTCGATCTCAAATATTACTCTAAAATACAAGTAGCAGCAGTACGTACGTAGTATCATTATATTGCTCCAAGTTTGTACGCAGCACCAAAGGAAATTAAAGAAGAAAACCGGTGGGTGCGTGCATGTGCATGCTCTTCCTAATTTGATTCTTCCAATTATAATTTAGGTAATGTGCAATAAAATAATAATAATAATAATAATAATAATAATAATAATAATAATAGGATATATATATAAATAAACGAGATAATACAATGATACTACTACTGTACGTATATGGATGGTGAATGCTAGTAGTATGTTGGAAGACCTCTGATCGAGAGGCAGAATTAAGTGATGAGGTATATATAGCACTGTCAACACCTAGCTAGAGCTTGGAATGTCATGACATATATATATATATATATATATATATATTGTCTACTTTGTTTATATAATCAATTACTCCACTTGAGATGTCCATATTGTATGCATATGCTGCACTCTCCATGTGCACCTTCTTTCTTTGACAATGTAGCTAGGTAGACAAAGAACATGGGGACTAAATTATACTAGTACATGTATATATATATTCCCCTTGTTCCTATATATATATCTTTAGTACCGACCAGGCCAGATTAGATTTTCCGAATTCAATTTCGTATATTTTTAAGAATGTGACAGAAGAAGGGAAGATTGAGAGTGTTAATTTTATTAGTTGAACAATTAATGAGTATTTTCGGACTAATTTATGCAGATTAAATCTCTCTCGACAATGTTAAAGACGCACTCCCTACATTGATAATATATACTCCCTTCATTTCTATATGTAGGTGGTTTTAGACTCTCTTTTTTTATTTCTAATTATTTGTCGTTTGTGGTTTGTGGTTATCTAGGAGAATTGGTTACTATTTTTCCTAAATTGCCCCTTATTACTCCACCTAATCTTTTGATCCATATTTATGAGATAAGTGAGGTTAAGGGTATTATAGACAATTGATACTACAGTTAATGCTTTTCAATCATTTTTTTAATTTTTGTGCACATGTCTAAAACGACCTATATTAAGGAACGGAGGGAGTAGAATGATACATTATCCTTGGAAACGACATTCCTTTCCTTGGTCGGCACATGACCCCCCTTTCTCTTACAATTTATTGTGTTTTGGATAACATGCATGCCCATATGGAGCTTCACGCAGATCCACATTCTGCCTGCCTAGCTTTAAGCTTTTACTGCAATAACTACAATACAATTGCCTCCCTCTTTATTTTTCCACAATCAATAAATTTGGATCCATTTTTGAAGCAAAGAGAATAAATGGAGTAAGTAATTTTTTATTATCATCATAACAAACTACTACTAAAATACTCCTATTGAGCTCATCAACTTTGACTCTTTCTTTCATAGCTTCTGTAAACAGCAAATACACCAATAAAAGAAATGTAAAACTACTTGGTTTTTGTAAAAGAAATGTAAAGGTACTTGGTTTTTGTAAAGAAATGTAAAAGAAATCTATAATTCTCATTTTTTTTAACACCCCACCCCACCCCACCCCAATTGAATTATAGATGGATCTATATATGGGACATTAATTCCCATCCAGTAAGATATATCAATTTTGGCACACCAAATGGTGGACCTATCTCATGCCATGCTATCCAACTAAACTACATATAGACTGAAAAACATTATCACAATTAATATATATAGTTATATATATATATATATATATATATATATATATATATATATATATATATGCATATAAACCTTAGCATAAGATCAAAATAAGAAATTTTTCTTTACGTGACTCCTTGGTAAATGGTAATGCAAGGTGGGGGCAGTATTAAGATTTAAGAGAGCTTTCATTTCAAGTCCCTGACCCTGACTATGACCTCACATCTCAAGTACTACATAATTTTGCTTAGAAAATAGATCATCACAACAACAATTATCTCATTTTTTCCGATCTAATGCCAGCTCTAGTCTTAATTAATCAAAAATCATCTTTATGTTTTTCCCATACATACATACATACTACTCCTATATATGTGTAGTGACTTAGAATTTACGAGTACCAAGTGATCAGATTATTCCGCACCTGTATGATTATTTGTGGGGCTCGCCATGTGGTGATTGCTGAACTAGCCCCAAACATAGAATGTTTTAGACACGGTTTGATAAAATTGAATGAAATTTTTTGAATGATCGAATGAGTTGAATAAAATAAAGCGTTTGATTGAAACTGAACATTGAATGAAAGAACTACTCCTATTTGTTAATAATTAATTCGTCTGAAATAACCGAATGCTATTATTTCTTATTTTAACCTTCTGAATGTAATCTTATTTGAGCAAAAGAATGAGAACTCAAAATCTATAGTATAAGATAAGTTAATCTTATTATTTTTTAAATATTGAGATGGAGGTAGCCTTTTAAGTTGTTTAGTTTATCTGTTTCATTTTCCTACTTTTCATTTTCATTTTTTTCCTCAGACTTTAGCCTCTTTTATATTTTTTAAAAATAACTTATACCAAAGGTGTGCTAACGTTTAAACTCTCAAAAAGTACTTAATATCATTTTTTTATTGGGTATATTTACTTTTAATATGTTAAAAAAATAGTAGTAAATTTTAACCTCTCATAATAGTATAACAAATAATAAGGAAATCATAGAAGGTAAATGATGTTCTAAAAAAACAGTATTTGGTTAGTAAATAGTGGTATGATTTTATTAACAGTTTTACACACTTTTTTTCCTTCCGGATAAGTGATTACTAGTTTGACGTACTTTTATTATAATGAAAGGTGAGAGTGGTTAGCATAAAATTAATTTTAGTCAATTGATCTATATTAATCGATCACGCAAAGGGTGAAGGTGATCTTTCTACGTATCAATCATCAGATATTAATCAACCTTAGGATTTGGAAAAAAAAACTAATCGAAGTAGTACTCCAATTCCCCCCTCCATCCCCTTCCCAATTTTCTGTCAAACCATTATATCTCCCTTCTTCCTCCTTCCCTACCTACCTACCCAGTCTCCATTACTCATCATCCTTAACAGGGAGGGTGACGAGAATTCGGAAAAAAACAGAACTTAATTTGATAAAAAAAACTAAAAGATGAGACCCAATTGAAAATATGGGAATGATTTTTAGGGCAAACAGAAAAAATTTTAAATTGTAGGGCAGTAACTCGTCCCAAATTTCTGAAGATTATGAATGGGTGGTGGTGCGGTCGGCTTTGAAAGAAGCGAGTGAAGAGGTTATTTTTTTCTAAAAAAATATAAAACTATCCAAATGTGTTTCTAAATGGTCATCCGAAAAGTGGTTAGCATCAAATTTATTTTTGAATAAATTGGTCAATAAAGTACTGACATGCAGGCGAGGTTATATGTATCAGCATTCTATTGATCAATTGACTAACTTACCAAAAATTAAACTTCATGTTAACCGGATCCGGTCATCTGAATGGTTTAAAATTATATTTGTCTTTTACCGATTAAGAAATAATAAAAGACAAAAAATTACCAAACAAGTTCAGCTTCTGACTGAATAAGATGTACCTTTTTTAAGTCATTTAAGGAATGTTTAATAAAACTGAATGAACTTAAATTTGAATGTGAATGAACTGAATTTGAATAAATGAAAAAAATTGTTTAATAATTGACATGTCTAAAACAAATTTTTATTATTATACCCCTCTAAAAAAATTTAAAATTGTTATAAATGTATTTAATATTACTTAATATAATAGTCAATATTTAAAATTAAAAAAACTCCATTCAGTCAAAAAAATAACACTAAACCATTCAACCCAAATCGTCTGAATGACTGACCGATTCAATCATTCAGATGATTTTTTTTCCAAAACAAACACATTTAATAGATGATCGATTCAGCCATTTAGACCTAAACAAACAGCCTTCAAACACAGCTTGAATGTCAACATCAAGATGTCAAAATTTAAAAGATAGGTGAGGAGGGGTTAGTGTCCACTGGGTTTGAAAAGAAGAGGTGACCAAAATCGGGGGGATATACAGCTCTTCGTATAGATTATTTTGGCCCACTATGCCTCCTAGATTTGAAGCTACCATTTAATAATCCTAACTAATAGTATCAAATAGTAAAAAGATTTATATATATATATATATATATATATATTAGTATCATGCCAATGACATGAGCAATAATTTGAGATTAGACAGAAAGAGCATTTTATCAAATTATCAGGGGTAAAATTGAAGTGAAAATAATAAAACAGATGCCCGTGAACAAATAATACCTACACTGTTGCTTTATTTTATTTTTATTTTGGATAAGCAGAAATGCCTACATTCTTGACAACACAAGGCGAAGGCATATTTCATTGCTCTTGAAACAGTGATGCTGGTCCTTTTTGTAGGTCAGTAGGGGTGGACAAGCATAATTGCTGCACTTTTTTGCCACAGCCAAAATTTGCTAAAAGGAGCTCCAAGTCAGTGGTCCGTTTGGTACCCTGTCTGTAAGAACAATTTTTCTAACAAATGGCAAATGCAATCCGGGTAGATTTTATTTTCACAGGTGAAAATCTCATAAAAGTTGTATGGTTGGGGAAAAGAACAAAGCAATGTTATAGGGGATAAAAGGAAACATTTCCTGTCCTTTCCCCGTTATTGATGTAATTTTACACGCACACAAAAACAATATAGGCTATTGAGTTACGTTGATTTAATCCCCACTAGAAAAAATACAGTTATAAGACAATAATTAAACACTCAAGACACCATAGCTCTCAACAAAGCTTCAAAGAAGGTCAGATCTTTTTTTTTTTTAAATGACATAAAAGTTCTGTGTTTACTGCCAATTGCAGCAGCAGTTCTAAATCTTTAACGAACCCGAGGGAGAAACATTGAAAACTATAATATATGGCAATGGAAATTAATAACCGATCATTCATGGGTTGAGCAGGGTAAATCTCACGTACTTGTGAATATTCAAACCTCTTGTTATTTATGCTCCCCCTTGTATGTCCATTGAATAACTTGAAAAAGTTTTGAATCATCTAAAGCCCTCCACGAAACTTCACACTCATGCTGGGTTTCAAGCTTGCAACTTATCCTGGAAAGGGAAAAATAAATAAATAACAAACACCTTGTAGGTTAAATTAGTTGGCCAAACTTTTGCTGCTATAGCTAAATTATGTACTCAACCTACATGAAATATGAAACAACGACACAGATACATGACACGGGGACGACTTTGGCACACACAACGATCCAAAATACAGGAATTGAAAATAATGAAAACACACCAATCAAAAGAAATATATGGAATTGTTATTTCACAAGTCTTTTGATAGTTCAACAAGGTTTGTCTAACATGAATTGGGTTCCAAAACATTTATCACGTAAAATTTAGAACCTATGAATCGTGAATATCAATAATCAGAGACATAATAATAAATATACATGAAACAAAAGTATAAATGTACATTTAGGTAACACTTAACATAGGAATAGTGACAATTGACTACTTCATCAGTGTTAGATTATGCACCTTTAATTTTTGATATGTTGGGTAGGGTTTTTGGCGCTCCACTTGGCTCTCTAAGCCTTGTAAAAAACACGTTCTCATGGTTTCACCAAGGGTTGTTCACCGTGGAACACCTCCCATGTAAGTGTTAGTTATTGGAATGAAAGACAAAATATCAATGAAATGCATGGTGTATGAGTGTGTGTTTAGGTGTAAGTCTCTAACCTCTTCCATGTGGCATGAATATCCCTTTTATAGTCTTGGGATAGTGGAATATGTCCCTTCGTCCTGTACCATCAAACAGTGGTAGTTGGGGGACAAACCCACATGACTAAAGAGACGCCATGTCACATCATGCGTCCAAAGCCGCAAATGACGCAAGTTCGTGTGTGCGCAAGTCCCTATAGATCTTTGGGCCTAAGGTCTCATTCATTGGGCCTTGGGTCGTAATAGCTTAGCTTGGTAACATGGACCTCGCATTTGGATCTCTCGGACTCCCGTGCTAGGCCCCCATCCCATTCCTTTGTGGGCCGAAGCTATGGGCCTCCAGTTTAGGCTCTTCGGACCATACCCTAACAATATTCATATGGATGTTCAAGGCAACCGAGCAATAGGTTTCTATTGATATAGTAGTAAAACCACGCCTTTAGCTAAATCAATTCACTATTCCTATGCCTCCTAGATTATTTTGGCCCACTATGCCTCCTAGATTTGAAGCTACCATTTAATAATCCTAACTAATAGTATCAAATAGTAAAAAAGATTTATATATATATATATATATATATATATATATATATATATATATTAGTATCATGCCAATGACATGAGCAATAATTTGAGATTAGATGAAAAGAGCATTTTATCAAATTATCAGGGGTAAAATTGAAGTGAAAATAATAAAACAGATGCCCGTGAACAAATAATACCTACACTGTTGCTTTATTTTATTTTTATTTTGATAAGCAGAAATGCCTACATTCTTGACAACACAAGGCTAAGGCATATTTCATTGCTCTTGAAACAGTGATGCTGGTCCTTTTTGTAGGTCAGTAGGGGTGGACAAGCATAATTGCTGCACTTTTTGCCACAGCCAAAATTTGCTAAAAAGGAGCTCCAAGTCAGTGGTCCGTTTGGTACGCTGTCTGTAAGAACAATTTTTCTAACAAATGGCAAATGCAATCCGGGTAGATTTTATTTTTCACAGGTGAAAATCTCATAAAAGTTGTATGGTTGGGGAAAAGAACAAAGCAATGTTATAGGGGATAAAAGGAAACATTTCCTGTCCTTTCCCGTTATTGATGTAATTTTACACGCACACAAAAAACAATATAGGCTATTGAGTTACGTTGATTTAATCCCCACTAGAAAAATACAGTTATAAGACAATAATTAAACACTCAAGACACCATAGCTCTCAACAAAGCTTCAAAGAAGGTCAGATCTTTTTTTTTTTTAAATGACATAAAAGTTCTGTGTTTACCGCCAATTGCAGCAGCAGCCTTAAATCTTTAACGAACCCGAGGGAGAAACATTGAAAACTATAATATATGGCAATGGAAATTAATAACCGATCATTCATGGGTTGAAAGGTAAATCTCACGTATTGTGAATATTCAAACCTCTTGTTATTTATGCTCCCCTTGTATGTCCATTGAATAACTTGAAAAAGTTTTGAATCATCTAAAGCCCTCCACGAAACTTCACACTCATGCCGGGTTTCAAGCTTGCAACTTATCCCGGAAAGGGAAAAATAAATAAATAACAAACACCTTGTAGGTTAAATTAGTTGGCCAAACTTTTGTCGCTATAGCTAAATTATGTACTCAACCTACATGAAATATGAAACAACGACATACGATACATGACACGGGGACGACTTTTGGCACACACAACGATCCAAAATACAGTGAATTGAAAATAATGAAAACACACCAATCAAAAGAAATATATGGAATTGTTATTTCACAAGTCTTTTGATAGTTCAACAAGGTTTGTCTAACATGAATTGGGTTCCAAAACATTTATCACGTAAAATTTAGAACCTATGAATCGTGAATATCAATAATCAGAGACATAATAATAAATATACATGAAACAAAAGTATAAATGTACATTTAGGTAACACTTAACATAGGAATAGTGACAATTGACTACTTCATCAGTGTTAGATTATGCACCTTTAATTTTTGATATGTTGGGTAGGGTTTTTGGCGCTCCACTTGGCTCTCTAAGCCTTGTAAAACACGTTCTCATGGTCGACCAAGGGTTGTTCCGCCGTGGAACACCTCCCATGTAAGTGTTAGTTATTGAATGAAAGACAAAATATCAATGAAATGCATGGTGTGTATGAGTGTGTGTGTGTTAGGTGTAAGTCTCTAACCTCTTCCATGTGGCATGAATATCCCTTTATAGTCTTGGGATAGTGGAATATGTCCCTTCGTCTGTACCATCAAACAAAGGTAGTTGGGGACAAACCCACATGACTAAAGAGACGCCATAGTCACATCATGCGTCCCAAAGCCGCAAAATGACGCAAGTTCGTAAAAATGCAAGTCCCTATAGATCTTTGGGCCTAAGGTCTCATTCATTGGGCCTTGGGTCGTAATAGCTTAGCTTGGTAACATGGACCTCGCATTTTTGGATCTCTCTGGACTCCGTGCATAGGCCCCATCCCATTCCTTTGTGGGTCGAAGCTATGGGCCTCCAGATTTAGGCTCTTCGGACCATACCCCAACAATATTCATATGGATGTTCAAGGCAACCGAGCAATAGGTTTCTATTGATATAGTAGTAAAACCACGCCTTTAGCTAAATCAATTCACTATTCCTATGCCTCCCTAGATTATTTTGGCCCACTATGCCTCCTAGATTTGAAGCTACCATTTAATAATCCTAACTAATAGTATCAAATAGTAAAAAAGATTTATATATATATATATATATATATATATATATATATTAGTATCATGCCAATGACATGAGCAATAATTTGAGATTAGACAGAAAGAGCATTTTATCAAATTATCAGGGGTAAAATTGAAGTGAAAATAATAAAAACAGATGCCCGTGAACAAATAATACCTACACTGTTGCTTTATTTTATTTTTATTTTGGATAAGCAGAAATGCCTACATTCTTGACAACACAAGGCGAAGGCATATTTCATTGCTCTTGAAACAGTGATGCTGGTCCTTTTTTGTAGGTCAGTAGGGGGTGGACAAGCATAATTGCTGCACTTTTTTGCCACAGCCAAAATTTGCTAAAAAGGAGCTCCAAGTCAGTGGTCCGTTTGGTACCCTGTCTGTAAGAACAATTTTTCTAACAAATGGCAAATGCAATCCGGGTAGATTTTATTTTTCACAGGTGAAAATCTCATAAAAGTTGTATGGTTGGGGAAAAGAACAAAGCAATGTTATAGGGGATAAAAGGAAACATTTCCTGTCCTTTCCCCGTTATTGATGTAATTTTACACGCACACAAAAAACAATATAGGCTATTGAGTTACGTTGATTTAATCCCCACTAGAAAAATACAGTTATAAGACAATAATTAAACACTCAAGACACCATAGCTCTCAACAAAGCTTCAAAGAAGGTCAGATCTTTTTTTTTTTTTAAATGACATAAAAGTTCTGTGTTTACTGCCAATTGCAGCAGCAGTTCTTAAATCTTTAACGAACCCGAGGGAGAAACATTGAAAACTATAATATATGGCAATGGAAATTAATAACCGATCATTCATGGGTTGAGCAGGGTAAATCTCACGTACTTGTGAATATTCAAACCTCTTGTTATTTATGCTCCCCCTTGTATGTCCATTGAATAACTTGAAAAAGTTTTGAATCATCTAAAGCCCTCCACGAAACTTCACACTCATGCTGGGTTTCAAGCTTGCAACTTATCCTGAAAGGAAAAATAAATAAATAACAAACACCTTGTAGGTTAAATTAGTTGGCCAAACTTTTGCTGCTATAGCTAAATTATGTACTCAACCTACATGAAATATGAAACAACGACACAGATACATGACACGGGGACGACTTTGGCACACACAACGATCCAAAATACAGGAATTGAAAATAATGAAAACACACCAATCAAAAGAAATATATGGAATTGTTATTTCACAAGTCTTTTTGATAGTTCAACAAGGTTTGTCTAACATGAATTGGGTTCCAAAACATTTATCACGTAAAATTTAGAACCTATGAATCGTGAATATCAATAATCAGAGACATAATAATAAATATACATGAAACAAAAGTATAAATGTACATTTAGGTAACACTTAACATAGGAATAGTGACAATTGACTACTTCATCAGTGTTAGATTATGCACCTTTAATTTTTGATATGTTGGGTAGGGTTTTTGGCGCTCCACTTGGCTCTCTAAGCCTTGTAAAACACGTTCTCATGGTCGACCAAGGGTTGTTCCGCCGTGGAACACCTCCCATGTAAGTGTTAGTTATTGGAATGAAAGACAAAATATCAATGAAATGCATGGTGTATGAGTGTGTGTTAGGTGTAAGTCTCTAACCTCTTCCATGTGGCATGAATATCCCTTTTATAGTCTTGGGATAGTGGAATATGTCCCTTCGTCCCGCACCATCAAACAAAGGGTAGTTGGGGGACAAACCCACACGACTAAAGAGACGCTTATGTCACATCATGCGCCCAAAGCCGCAAATGACGCAAGTTCGTGTGCAAGCAAGTCCCTATAGATCTTTGGGCCTAAGGTCTCATTCATTGGGCCTTGGGTCGTAATAGCTTAGCTTGGTAACATGGACCTCGTGATTGGATCTCTCTGGACTCCGTGCATAGGCCCCCATCCCATTCCTTTGTGGTCCGGGCTATGGGCCTCCAGTTTAGGCTCTTCGGACCATACCCTAACAATATTCATATGGATGTTCAAGGCAACCGAGCAATAGGTTTCTATTGATATAGTAGTAAAACCACGCCTTTAGCTAAATCAATTCACTATTCCTATGCCTCCTAGATTATTTTGGCCCACTATGCCTCCTAGATTTGAAGCTACCATTTAATAATCCTAACTAATAGTATCAAATAGTAAAAAGATTTATATATATATATATATATATATATATATATAGTATCATGCCAATGACATGAGCAATAATTTGAGATTAGACAGAAAGAGCATTTTATCAAATTATCAGGGGTAAAATTGAAGTGAAAATAATAAAAACAGATGCCCGTGAACAAATAATACCTACACTGTTGCTTTATTTTATTTTTATTTTGGATAAGCAGAAATGCCTACATTCTTGACAACACAAGGCGAAGGCATATTTCATTGCTCTTGAAACAGTGATGCTGGTCCTTTTTTGTAGGTCAGTAGGGGGTGGACAAGCATAATTGCTGCACTTTTTTGCCACAGCCAAAATTTGCTAAAAAGGAGCTCCAAGTCAGTGGTCCGTTTGGTACCCTGTCTGTAAGAACAATTTTTCTAACAAATGGCAAATGCAATCCGGGGTAGATTTTATTTTTCACAGGTGAAAATCTCATAAAAGTTGTATGGTTGGGGGAAAAGAACAAAGCAATGTTATAGGGGATAAAAAGGAAACATTTCCTGTCCTTTCCCCGTTATTGATGTAATTTTACACGCACACAAAAACAATATAGGCTATTGAGTTACGTTGACGAATCCCCACTAGAAAAAATACAGTTATAAGACAATAATTAAACACTCAAGACACCATAGCTCTCAACAAAGCTTCAAAGAAGGTCAGATCTTTTTTTTTTTTTAAATGACATAAAAGTTCTGTGTTTACTGCCAATTGCAGCAGCAGTTCTTAAATCTTTAACGAACCCGAGGGAGAAACATTGAAAACTATAATATATGGCAATGGAAATTAATAACCGATCATTCATGGGTTGAAGCGAGGTAAAATCTCACGTGCTTGTGAATATTCAAACCTCTTGTTATTTATGCTCCCCCTTGTATGTCCATTGAATAACTTGAAAAAGTTTTGAATCATCTAAAGCCCTCCACGAAACTTCACACTCATGCTGGGTTTCAAGCTTGCAACTTATCCTGGAAAGGGAAAAATAAATAAATAACAAACACCTTGTAGGTTAAATTAGTTGGCCAAACTTTTGCTGCTATAGCTAAATTATGTACTCAACCTACATGAAATATGAAACAACGACACAGATACATGACACGGGGACGACTTTGGCACACACAACGATCCAAAATACAGGAATTGAAAATAATGAAAACACACCAATCAAAAGAAATATATGGAATTGTTATTTCACAAGTCTTTTTGATAGTTCAACAAGGTTTGTCTAACATGAATTGGGTTCCAAAACATTTATCACGTAAAATTTAGAACCTATGAATCGTGAATATCAATAATCAGAGACATAATAATAAATATACATGAAACAAAAGTATAAATGTACATTTAGGTAACACTTAACATAGGAATAGTGACAATTGACTACTTCATCGGTGTTAGATTATGCACCTTTAATTTTGATATGTTGGGTAGGGTTTTTAGCGCTCCACTTGCTCTCTAAGCCTTGTAAAACACGTTCTCGGTCGCACCAAGGGTTGTTCAGCGCCGTGGAACACCTCCCATGTAAGTGTTAGTTATTGGAATGAAAGACAAAATATCAATGAAATGCATGGTGTATGAGTGTGTGTTGGGTGTAAGTCTCTAACCTCTTCCATGTGGCATGAATATCCCTTTTATAGTCTTGGGATAGTGGAATATGTCCCTTCGTCTGTACCATCAAACAAAGGTAGTTGGGGACAAACCCACACGACTAAAGAGACGCTTATGTCACATCACGCGTCCAAAGCCGCAAATGACGCAAGTTCGTGTGTGCGCAAGTCCCTATAGATCTTTGGGCCTAAGGTCTCATTCATTGGGCCTTGGGTCGTAATAGCTTAGCTTAGTAACATGGACCTCGCATTTGGATCTCTGACTCCGTCAGGCATAGGCCCCCATCCCATTCCTTTGTGGGTCAAGCTATGGGCCTCCAGCTTTAGGCTCTTCTTGACCATACCCTAACAATATTCATATGGATGTTCAAGGCAACCGAAAGCAATAGGTTTCTATTGATATAGTAGTAAAACCACGCCTTTAGCTAAATCAATTCACTATTCCTATGCCTCCTAGATTATTTTGGCCCACTATGCCTCCTAGATTTGAAGCTACCATTTAATAATCCTAACTAATAGTATCAAATAGTAAAAAAGATTTATATATATATATATATATATATATATATATATATATATATATATTAGTATCATGCCAATGACATGAGCAATAATTTGAGATTAGACAGAAAGAGCATTTTATCAAATTATCAGGGGTAAAATTGAAGTGAAAATAATAAAAACAGATGCCCGTGAACAAATAATACCTACACTGTTGCTTTATTTTATTTTTATTTTGGATAAGCAGAAATGCCTACATTCTTGACAACACAACAAGGAAGGCATATTTCATTGCTCTTGAAACAGTGATGCTGGTCCTTTTTGTAGGTCAGTAGGGGTGGACAAGCATAATTGCTGCACTTTTTTGCCACAGCCAAAATTTGCTAAAAAGGAGCTCCAAGTCAGTGGTCCGTTTGGTACCCTGTCTGTAAGAACAATTTTTCTAACAAATGGCAAATGCAATCCGGGGTAGATTTTATTTTCACAGGTGAAAATCTCATAAAAGTTGTATGGTTGGGGAAAAGAACAAAGCAATGTTATAGGGGATAAAAGGAAACATTTCCTGTCCTTTCCCGTTATTGATGTAATTTTACACGCACACAAAAACAATATAGGCTATTGAGTTACGTTGATTTAATCCCCACTAGAAAAAATACAGTTATAAGACAATAATTAAACACTCAAGACACCATAGCTCTCAACAAAGCTTCAAAGAAGGTCAGATCTTTTTTTTTTTTTTAATGACATAAAAGTTCTGTGTTTACTGCCAATTGCAGCAGCAGTTCTTAAATCTTTAACGAACCCGAGGGAGAAACATTGAAAACTATAATATATGGCAATGGAAATTAATAACCGATCATTCATGGGTTGAGCAGGGTAAATCTCACGTACTTGTGAATATTCAAACCTCTTGTTATTTATGCTCCCCCTTGTATGTCCATTGAATAACTTGAAAAAGTTTTGAATCATCTAAAGCCCTCCACGAAACTTCACACTCATGCTGGGTTTCAAGCTTGCAACTTATCCTGGAAAGGGAAAAATAAATAAATAACAAACACCTTGTAGGTTAAATTAGTTGGCCAAACTTTTGTCGCTATAGCTAAATTATGTACTCAACCTACATGAAATATGAAACAACGACACAGATACATGACACGGGGCGACTTTGGCACACACACACGATCCAAAATACAGAATTGAAAATAATGAAAACACACCAATCAAAAGAAATATATGGAATTGTTATTTCACAAGTCTTTTGATAGTTCAACAAGGTTTGTCTAACATGAATTGGGTTCCAAAACATTTATCACGTAAAATTTAGAACCTATGAATCGTGAATATCAATAATCAGAGACATAATAATAAATATACATGAAACAAAAGTATAAATGTACATTTAGGTAACACTTAACATAGGAATAGTGACAATTGACTACTTCATCAGTGTTAGATTATGCACCTTTAATTTTTGATATGTTGGGTAGGGTTTTTGGCGCTCCACTTGGCTCTCTAAGCCTTGTAAAACACGTTCTCATGGTCGTGACCCAAGGTTGTTCCACCAGGAACACCTCCCATGTAAGTGTTAGTTATTGGAATGAAAGACAAAATATCAATGAAATGCATGGTGTATGAGTGTGTGTTAGGTGTAAGTCTCTAACCTCTTCCATGTGGCATGAATATCCCTTTTATAGTCTTGGGATAGTGGAATATGTCCCTTCGTCCTGTACCATCAAACAGTGGTAGTTGGGACAAACCCACATGACTAAAGAGACGCCATGTCACATCATGCGTCCAAAGCCGCAAATGACGCAAGTTCGTGTGTGCGCAAGTCCCTATAGATCTTTGGGCCTAAGGTCTCATTCATTGGGCCTTGGGTCGTAATAGCTTAGCTTGGTAACATGGACCTCGCATTTGGATCTCTCTGACTCCGTGCATAAGCCCCCCATCCCATTCCTTTGTGGGCCGAAGCTATGGGCCTCCAGTTTAGGCTCTTCGGACCATACCCTAACAATATTCATATGGATGTTCAAGGCAACCGAGCAATAGGTTTCTATTGATATAGTAGTAAAACCACGCCTTTAGCTAAATCAATTCACTATTCCTATGCCTCCTAGATTATTTTGGCCCACTATGCCTCCTAGATTTGAAGCTACCATTTAATAATCCTAACTAATAGTATCAAATAGTAAAAAGATTTATATATATATATATATATATATATATATATATATATATAGTATCATGCCAATGACATGAGCAATAATTTGAGATTAGACAGAAAGAGCATTTTATCAAATTATCAGGGGTAAAATTGAAGTGAAAATAATAAAACAGATGCCCGTGAACAAATAATACCTACACTGTTGCTTTATTTTATTTTTATTTTGGATAAGCAGAAATGCCTACATTCTTGACAACACAAAGGCGAAGGCATATTTCATTGCTCTTGAAACAGTGATGCTGGTCCTTTTTGTAGGTCAGTAGGGGTGGACAAGCATAATTGCTGCACTTTTTTGCCACAGCCAAAATTTGCTAAAAGGAGCTCCAAGTCAGTGGTCCGTTTGGTACGCTGTCTGTAAGAACAATTTTTCTAACAAATGGCAAATGCAATCCGGGTAGATTTTATTTTTCACAGGTGAAAATCTCATAAAAGTTGTATGGTTGGGGAAAAGAACAAAGCAATGTTATAGGGGATAAAAAGGAAACATTTCCTGTCCTTTCCCGTTATTGATGTAATTTTACACGCACACAAAAAACAATATAGGCTATTGAGTTACGTTGATTTAATCCCCACTAGAAAAAATACAAAGTTATAAGACAATAATTAAACACTCAAGACACCATAGCTCTCAACAAAGCTTCAAAGAAGGTCAGATCTTTTTTTTTTTAAATGACATAAAAGTTCTGTTTTATCGCCAATTGCAGCAGCAGGTTCTAAAATCTTTAACGAACCCGAGGGAGAAACATTGAAAAACTATAATATATGGCAATGGAAATTAATAACCGATCATTCATGGGTTGAAGCGAGGTAAATCTCACGTGCATTTGTGAATATTCAAACCTCTTGTTATTTATGCTCCCCTCAGTATGTCCATTGAATAACTTGAAAAAGTTTTGAATCATCTAAAGCCCTCCACGAAACTTCACACTCATGCTTTGGGTTTCAAGCTTGCAACTTATCCCGAAAGGGAAAATAAATAAATAACAAACACCTTGTAGGTTAAATTAGTTAGCCAAACTTTTTGTCTGCTATAGCTAAATTATGTACTCAACCTACATGAAATATGAAACAACGACACGAGATACATGACACACGGGGACTTTTGGCACACACAACGATCCAAAATACAGAATTGAAAATAATGAAAACACACCAATCAAAAGAAATATATGGAATTGTTATTTCACAAGTCTTTTGATAGTTCAACAAGGTTTGTCTAACATGAATTGGGTTCCAAAACATTTATCACGTAAAATTTAGAAACCATGAATCGTGAATATCAATAATCGTAGACATAATAATAAATATACATGAAACAAAAGTATAAATGTACATTTAGGTAACACTTAACATAGGAATAGTGACAATTGACTACTTCATCAGTGTTAGATTATGCACCTTTAATTTTTGATATGTTGGGTAGGGTTTTTGGCGCTCCACTTGGCTCTCTAAGCCTTGTAAAACACGTTCTCATGGTCGACCAAGGGTTGTTCCGCCGTGGAACACCTCCCATGTAAGTGTTAGTTATTGGAATGAAAGACAAAATATCAATGAAATGCATGGTGTATGAGTGTGTGTTAGGTGTAAGTCTCTAACCTCTTCCATGTGGCATGAATATCCCTTTTATAGTCTTGGGATAGTGGAATATGTCCCTTCGTCCTGTACCATCAAACAGTGGTAGTTGGGGGACAAACCCACATGACTAAAGAGACGCCATGTCACATCATGCGTCCAAAGCCGCAAATGACGCAAGTTCGTGTGTGCGCAAGTCCCTATAGATCTTTGGGCCTAAGGTCTCATTCATTGGGCCTTGGGTCGTAATAGCTTAGCTTGGTAACATGGACCTCGCATTTGGATCTCTCGGACTCCCGTGCTAGGCCCCCATCCCATTCCTTTGTGGGCCGAAGCTATGGGCCTCCAGTTTAGGCTCTTCGGACCATACCCTAACAATATTCATATGGATGTTCAAGGCAACCGAGCAATAGGTTTCTATTGATATAGTAGTAAAACCACGCCTTTAGCTAAATCAATTCACTATTCCTAAGCCTCCTAGATTATTTTGGCCCACTATGCCTCCTAGATTTGAAGCTACCATTTAATAATCCTAACTAATAGTATCAAATAGTAAAAAAGATTTATATATATATATATATATATATATATATATTAGTATCATGCCATGACATGAGCAATAATTTGAGATTAGACAGAAAGAGCATTTTATCAAATTATCAGGGGTAAAATTGAAGTGAAAATAATAAAACAGATGCCCGTGAACAAATAATACCTACACTGTTGCTTTATTTTATTTTTTATTTTGGATAAGCGAAATGCCTACATTCTTGACAACACAAGGCGAAGGCATATTTCATTGCTCTTGAAACAGTGATGCTGGTCCTTTTTGTAGGTCAGTAGGGGTGGACAAGCATAATTGCTGCACTTTTTTGCCACAGCCAAAATTTGCTAAAAAGGAGCTCCAAGTCAGTGGTCCGTTTGGTACCCTGTCTGTAAGAACAATTTTTCTAACAAATGGCAAATGCAATCCGGGGTAGATTTTATTTTTCACAGGTGAAAATCTCATAAAAGTTGTATGGTTGGGGGAAAAGAACAAAGCAATGTTATAGGGATAAAAGGAAACATTTCCTGTCCTTTCCCGTTATTGATGTAATTTTACACGCACACAAAAACAATATAGGCTATTGAGTTACGTTGACGAATCCCCACTAGAAAAAATACAGTTATAAGACAATAATTAAACACTCAAGACACCATAGCTCTCAACAAAGCTTCAAAGAAGGTCAGATCTTTTTTTTTTTTTAAATGACATAAAAGTTCTGTGTTTACTGCCAATTGCAGCAGCAGTTCTTAAATCTTTAACGAACCCGAGGGAGAAACATTGAAAACTATAATATATGGCAATGGAAATTAATAACCGATCATTCATGGGTTGAGCAGGGTAAATCTCACGTACTTGTGAATATTCAAACCTCTTGTTATTTATGCTCCCCCTTGTATGTCCATTGAATAACTTGAAAAAGTTTTGAATCATCTAAAGCCCTCCACGAAACTTCACACTCATGCTGGGTTTCAAGCTTGCAACTTATCCTGGAAAGGGAAAAATAAATAAATAACAAACACCTTGTAGGTTAAATTAGTTGGCCAAACTTTTGTCTTTGCTATAGCTAAATTATGTACTCAACCTACATGAAATATGAAACAACGACACGACATACATGACACGGGGCGACTTTGGCACACAACGATCCAAAATACGTGAATTGAAAATAATGAAAACACACCAATCAAAAGAAATATATGGAATTGTTATTTCACAAGTCTTTTTGATAGTTCAACAAGGTTTGTCTAACATGAATTGGGTTCCAAAACATTTATCACGTAAAATTTAGAACCTATGAATCGTGAATATCAATAATCAGAGACATAATAATAAATATACATGAAACAAAAGTATAAATGTACATTTAGGTAACACTTAACATAGGAATAGTGACAATTGACTACTTCATCGCAGTTAGATTATGCACCTTTAATTTTTGATATGTTGGGTAGGGTTTTTAAGGCTCCACTTGGCTCTCTAAGCCTTGTAAAACACGTTCTCGGTGGTGGACCAGGGTTGTTCCGCCGTGGAACACCTCCCATGTAAGTAAGTGTTAGTTATTGGAATGAAAGACAAAATATCAATGAAATGCATGGTGTATGAGTGTGTGTTAGGTGTAAGTCTCTAACCTCTTCCATGTGGCATGAATATCCCTTTTATAGTCTTGGGATAGTGGAATATGTCCCTTCGTCCTGTACCATCAAACAGTGGTAGTTGGGGGACAAACCCACATGACTAAAGAGACGCCATGTCACATCATGCGTCCAAAGCCGCAAATGACGCAAGTTCGTGTGTGCGCAAGTCCCTATAGATCTTTGGGCCTAAGGTCTCATTCATTGGGCCTTGGGTCGTAATAGCTTAGCTTGGTAACATGGACCTCGCATTTGGATCTCTCGGACTCCGTGCTAGGCCCCCCATCCCATTCCTTTGTGGTAGAAGCTATGGGCCTCCAGCTTAGGCTCTTCTGACCATACCCAACAATATTCATATGGATGTTCAAGGCAACCGAAGCAATAGGTTTCTATTGATATAGTAGTAAAACCACGCCTTTAGCTAAATCAATTCACTATTCCTATGCCTCCTAGATTATTTTGGCCCACTATGCCTCCTAGATTTGAAGCTACCATTTAATAATCCTAACTAATAGTATCAAATAGTAAAAAAGATTTATATATATATATATATATATATATATATATTAGTATCATGCCAATGACATGAGCAATAATTTGAGATTAGACAGAAAGAGCATTTTATCAAATTATCAGGGGTAAAATTGAAGTGAAAATAATAAAAACAGATGCCCGTGAACAAATAATACCTACACTGTTGCTTTATTTTATTTTTATTTTGGATAAGCAGAAATGCCTACATTCTTGACAACACAAGGCGAAGGCATATTTCATTGCTCTTGAAACAGTGATGCTGGTCCTTTTTTGTAGGTCAGTAGGGGGTGGACAAGCATAATTGCTGCACTTTTTTGCCACAGCCAAAATTTGCTAAAAAGGAGCTCCAAGTCAGTGGTCCGTTTGGTACCCTGTCTGTAAGAACAATTTTTCTAACAAATGGCAAATGCAATCCGGGGTAGATTTTATTTTCACAGGTGAAAATCTCATAAAGTTGTATGGTTGGGGAAAAGAACAAAGCAATGTTATAGGGGATAAAAAGGAAACATTTCCTGTCCTTTCCCCGTTATTGATGTAATTTTACACGCACACAAAAACAATATAGGCTATTGAGTTACGTTGACGAATCCCCACTAGAAAAAATACAGTTATAAGACAATAATTAAACACTCAAGACACCATAGCTCTCAACAAAGCTTCAAAGAAGGTCAGATCTTTTTTTTTAAATGACATAAAAGTTCTGTGTTTCTATCGCCAATTGCAGCAGCAGTTCTTAAATCTTTAACGAACCCGAGGGAGAAACATTGAAAACTATAATATATGGCAATGGAAATTAATAACCGATCATTCATGGGTTGAGCAGGGTAAATCTCACGTACTTGTGAATATTCAAACCTCTTGTTATTTATGCTCCCCCTTGTATGTCCATTGAATAACTTGAAAAAGTTTTGAATCATCTAAAGCCCTCCACGAAACTTCACACTCATGCTGGGTTTCAAGCTTGCAACTTATCCTGGAAAGGGAAAAATAAATAAATAACAAACACCTTGTAGGTTAAATTAGTTGGCCAAACTTTTGCTGCTATAGCTAAATTATGTACTCAACCTACATGAAATATGAAACAACGACACAGATACATGACACGGGGACGACTTTGGCACACACACAACGATCCAAAATACAGAATTGAAAATAATGAAAACACACCAATCAAAAGAAATATATGGAATTGTTATTTCACAAGTCTTTTGATAGTTCAACAAGGTTTGTCTAACATGAATTGGGTTCCAAAACATTTATCACGTAAAATTTAGAACCTATGAATCGTGAATATCAATAATCGTAGACATAATAATAAATATACATGAAACAAAAGTATAAATGTACATTTAGGTAACACTTAACATAGGAATAGTGACAATTGACTACTTCATCAGTGTTAGATTATGCACCTTTAATTTTTGATATGTTGGGTAGGGTTTTTGGCGCTCCACTTGGCTCTCTAAGCCTTGTAAAACACGTTCTCATGGTCGATCAAGGGTTGTTCATACCGTGGAACACCTCCCATGTAAGTGTTAGTTATTGGAATGAAAGACAAAATATCAATGAAATGCATGGTGTATGAGTGTGTGTTAGGTGTAAGTCTCTAACCTCTTCCATGTGGCATGAATATCCCTTTTATAGTCTTGGGATAGTGGAATATGTCCCTTCGTCTGTACCATCATCAAACAAAGGTAGTTGGGGACAAACCCACACGACTAAAGAGACGCCATGTCACATCATGCGTCAAGCCCATGAAATAGCAAATGACGCAAGTTCGTGCGCATGAAGTCCCTATAGATCTTTGGGCCTAAGGTCTCATTCATTGGGCCTTGGGTCGTAATAATTTAGCTTGGTAACATGGACCTCGCATTTGGATCTCTCTGACTCCGTGCTTAGCCCCCATCCCATTCCTTTGTGGGCAAGCTATGGGCCTCCAGATTTAGGCTCTTCGGACCATACCCTAACAATATTCATATGGATGTTCAAGGCAACCGAAGCAATAGGTTTCTATTGATATAGTAGTAAAACCACGCCTTTAGCTAAATCAATTCACTATTCCTATGCCTCCTAGATTATTTTGGCCCACTATGCCTCCTAGATTTGAAGCTACCATTTAATAATCCTAACTAATAGTATCAAATAGTAAAAAGATTTATATATATATATATATATATATATATATATTAGTATCATGCCAATGACATGAGCAATAATTTGAGATTAGACAGAAAAGAGCATTTTATCAAATTATCAGGGTAAAATTGAAGTGAAAATAATAAAACAGATGCCCGTGAACAAATAATACCTACACTGTTGCTTTATTTTATTTTTATTTTGGATAAGCAGAAATGCCTACATTCTTGACAACACAAGGCGAAGGCATATTTCATTGCTCTTGAAACAGTGATGCTGGTCCTTTTTTGTAGGTCAGTAGGGGGTGGACAAGCATAATTGCTGCACTTTTTTGCCACAGCCAAAATTTGCTAAAAAGGAGCTCCAAGTCAGTGGTCCGTTTGGTACCCTGTCTGTAAGAACAATTTTTCTAACAAATGGCAAATGCAATCCGGGGTAGATTTTATTTTTCACAGGTGAAAATCTCATAAAAGTTGTATGGTTGGGGGAAAAGAACAAAGCAATGTTATAGGGGATAAAAAGGAAACATTTCCTGTCCTTTCCCCGTTATTGATGTAATTTTACACGCACACAAAAACAATATAGGCTATTGAGTTACGTTGACGAATCCCCACTAGAAAAAATACAGTTATAAGACAATAATTAAACACTCAAGACACCATAGCTCTCAACAAAGCTTCAAAGAAGGTCAGATCTTTTTTTTTTTTAAATGACATAAAAGTTCTGTTTATCTTGCCAATTGCAGCAGCAGCTTCTTAAATCTTTAACGAACCCGAGGGAGAAACATTGAAAACTATAATATATGGCAATGGAAATTAATAACCGATCATTCATGGGTTGAAAGCGGGTAAATCTCACGTGCTTGTGAATATTCAAACCTCTTGTTATTTATGCTCCCCAGATGTCCATTGAATAACTTGAAAAAGTTTTGAATCATCTAAAGCCCTCCACGAAACTTCACACTCATGCTTTGGGTTTCAAGCTTGCAACTTATCCTGGAAAGGGAAAAATAAATAAATAACAAACACCTTGTAGGTTAAATTAGTTAGCCAAACTTTTGTCACTATAGCTAAATTATGTACTCAACCTACATGAAATATGAAACAACGACACGACATACATGACACGGGGGACGACTTTGGCACACACAACGATCCAAAATACGTGAATTGAAAATAATGAAAACACACCAATCAAAAGAAATATATGGAATTGTTATTTCACAAGTCTTTTTGATAGTTCAACAAGGTTTGTCTAACATGAATTGGGTTCCAAAACATTTATCACGTAAAATTTAGAACCTATGAATCGTGAATATCAATAATCGTAGACATAATAATAAATATACATGAAACAAAAGTATAAATGTACATTTAGGTAACACTTAACATAGGAATAGTGACAATTGACTACTTCATCGATTGTTAGATTATGCACCTTTAATTTTGATATGTTGGGTAGGGTTTTAGCGCCCACTTGGCTCTCTAAGCCTTGTAAAACACGTTCTCATGGTCGACCAAGGGTTGTTCCGCCGTGGAACACCTCCCATGTAAGTGTTAGTTATTGGAATGAAAGACAAAATATCAATGAAATGCATGGTGTATGAGTGTGTGTTAGGTGTAAGTCTCTAACCTCTTCCATGTGGCATGAATATCCCTTTTATAGTCTTGGGATAGTGGAATATGTCCCTTCGTCCTGTACCATCAAACAGTGGTAGTTGGGGGACAAACCCACATGACTAAAGAGACGCCATGTCACATCATGCGTCCAAAGCCGCAAATGACGCAAGTTCGTGTGTGCGCAAGTCCCTATAGATCTTTGGGCCTAAGGTCTCATTCATTGGGCCTTGGGTCGTAATAGCTTAGCTTGGTAACATGGACCTCGCATTTGGATCTCTCGGACTCCCGTGCTAGGCCCCCATCCCATTCCTTTGTGGGCCGAAGCTATGGGCCTCCAGTTTAGGCTCTTCGGACCATACCCTAACAATATTCATATGGATGTTCAAGGCAACCGAGCAATAGGTTTCTATTGATATAGTAGTAAAACCACGCCTTTAGCTAAATCAATTCACTAAGTTCTTATTTGAACCAGAAATAAAATAAAACTTGTAATTTTCTGGTTATTTGAGGATCTCCTGATTCTCCTCAATGAAGTGCTGAAAAAAAGCTTTCGCATTGCATTGTATTTGTAACAAGTTGAGGCAGGGGATAGCGTGGTAGTGCATATGCATAAAGAAAGAGATGTTTAAAATGGCAGAGGCAAGTCATGAAGGGAATTTACATAGATATGTAGAAACTAAATCCACTGATTGCATTCTTTTTCTTTCTTTAGGGCAGACAACTCTTAATACTCTTTTCATGTTATCATTATTTATTTTTTAAAAATTGCAGTACTCTTAACCAATATTAGCCCAAGGCAATGGCTTTACCTGACAGAATACTGACCTAGCTAGTCTTCCCTGTGAAGAAGATGTGGAAACAGAAACACTTCCCCCAACTAAAACAATAGTTCTTTATACATTTTAGAAACTAACTTTCTTTTATATTTTAAAATGACTAGCATCTGTTTTATAAAGTTACATAAGCTGTAATATACTACTAGTATTTCTATTTAATGACACCTATCCATACTATTAATTAACAGAAATGATTACGATTCTTACAATCTGTCATTCTTGTCTTGTATTGAAATACCCCTTACCTTACTAGCTCCTCTTAGGGGGTGTTTGATAAAACTGAATGAAATAATTCTGAATGTTTAAGTAATCTAAATGAGTTGAATGAAGCATAATTCTGAATGTTGAATAAAAAGAGTTGTTTATAATTGGCATGTCTGGAACATATGAATAACATATTTTTATTATTTTACCCTTATTAAAAAATTCAAAATTGTTGTAAATTTATTTAATATTACTTAATATAATAATTAATATTGTTAAAAAATTAAATATAAAATACTTCATTCAACGGTCATTCAGCCAAAAAAATTACACTTGGCCATTCAGCCCAAAAATCTGACCTTCAGACTATTTTTATTCAAAACAAACGCGCCTTCGAATGGTTTGAATTGATTCAAACATTCAAATTTCATTCACTTTCTAAACAAACACCCCCGTAGTAGTCTCTTCAATAACTATGTATAATGGTGAATAATTAATTTGCCATAAGTTATCCAAAAAAAATTAATACTAAAACGCCATAACTGTCCGGCATATTTATCTAAAACTTCTTCCAACATTCAAAAAACTTGCCAACCATAACCACTCATGATCAAAATTTGTAATAATTTGGAAGAGCATGTAAAAGTCTAATCGAAAAACTTTATTTTGAGAACCAAAAAATATGGAAGAGAGAGCATAAAATGTGCTACCACTGTGAACTCTGAATAAATCACAGCTAAATGGACTTTTGTCATTCTTGGAATTTGATGTAGGCAATGAGCTTAGTTATAGTTTATAGTACATGTGCATAAGATAAAGAGCCAAATATTAAGTTGGGTCACTTTGCAAACAAATATCCAGGAGAGGAGACCCGAATATGCTCCAGAACAACCACCTCCATTTGGTAAGTAATAACCTAATATGCTCCAGACCCTCAAATGCCCAATTATAAACACCACATGTTTGTTACATGCCATGATGCCAAGAAAAAGTAAACCAAATAACAAAGTTACTTTCTATTATCAAGCAAAGTTTGAACCAAAATATTATCGTTAGACCAAGCCCATTTTATCCCATCTGTTGCTCTTGGCCAGCTAAGAGCTCCATGAACTCCTACTCCTAAAGTTATTCCTCTAACTTTGTTAATGTTATTACCCAAATATGCTAGAATCAGAATTACGATTGAGTAACCAACAACACCCAACATTTGGACACACAACGGCAAAAGATTATTGTTCCTGTACTTTCCAAGCTTAGCGAGTCCCTCACGAGATTTGTGCGCCTCTTCTCTAGTCTCACAGATGAAGAATGTAACCTCTTGATCGTGTCATATTATGTCTACTTAAAAGGTATAAATATACAACACAAACAGAAAGAACACCACCGGAAAAAGGAAGCAAGGCAACTTCACTATCGAAATTAAGGTCTACCCGCCTCCCAAAATTAGGGAGGCATGCCACTGAGGGGGTGTTTGTTTAGAACTAAATGGAGCTGAATCTGAATGGCTGAATCGTTCAGTGCGTTTGTTTTGGTCTGAATGACTGAATCGGTAAGATAAACGAGCTGAATGGCTAAGTCAGATTTTTTGAGTTGAATGGCTAAATGAACAGCTGAATGAAGTAAAAAAAATTAAAAAATTAAAAAAAAATATTAACTATTATATTAAGTAATATTAAATAAATGTACAACAATTTTGAATTTTTTTAGAGGAGGTAAAATAATAAAGTTTTGTCATTCAGATGTTTCAGACATGTCAATTATCAAACAGTTTTTTTCATTCAGATTCAGCTCATTCAGAATTAGATTTATTCAATTTTTATCAAACACCGCCTCACTGCCAGAACATAACGGTTTCGTGGGCATTTTTCTCAATCGACAAACAATCCGCCTTAAAGTTTTTCTTTAAACTACTTGGACAGAGCATTAAGAGGGATGACTAAAATAGTCCACGTCAATAAAAGAAATTTAATAACACAACATGAAAAATAACAATAAGCAATACTTGTGACTTGTGAGTACACAAAGAGGAGAAAAAAATAAGATATTTTTTAGGTGCAGGGGAAATTCGGGCAGTAGTGGACACTATTATTTATCAATAAAAAAGAACAATATATAAGTATATATCAATGTTAATGTACAAAGTGAGTGAAAAATAGAAGAAGTAAATTATACTGACTGGGGTACAACGGCGAGCATTCAGACGCGAGAATGGACCAAAAGAAGAAGTAAAGATGACCGAACCTATAGAGTCATAGATACAAAAAACACAAAACACAGTTATATATATATATATATATATATATATATATATATATATATATATATAACCAAAAGAAATGAGTAAATTAACATATGTAGACCTAGTTATGCATATAGAATTAACGAAAGGAAAAATAAGGCAAAAAAGAACCCATAAATTTATAAATCATAGGAACATACCATGCATATTATCGCCCGCAGAAGAACCCATAAAGTTATACTAAATCTTAAGAACCATAGTAGACTTCAATATCCTCAACAACAATAGGATGATCTGTTTATAAATTCTGAAATAAACTAAAAATAAAGTATATATGACCTATATACATATATAGCCTAGGAGGAGAAAAAAAAAGAGGAAAAGATCCTAGCTATAAATTTTTAGAGATATTGATACACATCCTTGAGTCCTAAAGCAAATGGGATGGGCGCTGGGTAGATAATTATTATTATAAACATCTATTGCATCGAACGAAACGAATGGAATGGAAGATTGGATGCAATGATTTTAAACCATTTTAAGTTATCTTCAGTAGGTCAAAGCTACATCAATTATAGACTAAATATAATTTAGGACGGTTGTTTAAAAGGCTGAGCAAATAATCAAATTAGAATCGAAATCGCGATTAAAATCGCATGAAACCGCACTCAATTAAAATTGTACTAATCCAGTTCCTACAGTATGTAATGATTTTAAGTGGGTTGAATAACCAAATTTACGGTTCCGATTTGGTTACTAGCCAAAATCGCACGCATAAAACTAAAACCGCACTATGTGTGTATTTGTATGTATGTATTATCTATAGTAAAATCTAAAATTACTTTTCACTTGAACACGCTCAAAGAAAACTCAAGTATTGCATTGTCATTTTTTCACTAATTGAAAGAAGATTGTTAGAGGTTATAGAGTCAAAAATTAAGTATTTGGATTTTTGAAATTTCGAGTTTGTTTGATGCGTTGTTGGAGGGGCTTATACCTGAGGGGTCAAATTCGTTGGTTCGAGCACTTGATGCATTGGTTAAGGTCTATGTTATAGTAGTAATAGTCTAATAGACTATTTTTCAAATTAGGTACAATTAGAATTATATTCTACAAGTCCTCCCTGGAATATATAAGATAAAATTTTATTCCATCTCCGGTATATACTTTTAATTTTTGGGGAACTAGATAAACCTTCTTACTTGTTATCGAATACATGGTCTCCGTTGTTTTATATAGCGTATGTTTTAGTTTTAAAGCATCATTCATTTATTATAAACTAAAACTATTTTATGTGTCTCATTGTTCTATGATTTGATGGTGAATTTGACATGTTTGGCAAAAGTAGCTTTGTTTCTATGCTTGATTTAATTCTCATTGCCGAATCTATCACTAAGTTAATTGCTCGATGTGAGGTATGCGTTAAATTCTATTGAAGGCTTAGACCTTTTTGTTATTTCAATTGGTTTTGAAACCGAAACAGCACCAATTGAAACCGCACCGCACATTTTAAAAACGCATCGCACTTTCATGCTAGCGATTTGGTGCGATTTTGTATTTTGTCAAATCAAGACTTAAAATTTGTTTGAATGCGATTTGGACTTCAAACCGTATCAAACCGCACCATGCTCACCCCTTACTCAGCTAACTATACTAAATATAGTATAAGAAATTTTTCAATGGATTCAAGAGAAGAAATCGGATATGGATGGACTATATAATTTTTAGTATATTTGAATGAAGATGTGAAAAAATAATTAATGGACTATAATTTATTAAATATTGTGACGCCCCCTGAAATTAGGTATACATCACCCATCTTGGGTTAATTACTTTACGTAGTATGTAATTTAAAAACAACTTATTAACATAACTGTAAGTATATAATACGACATAAACTGTGAGTTTAAATACAAATATCGTCTACTAGATATTATACAAACTCAAATAAAAAGTCCTCATTATGATTATTATCACACTATTTTACGTAATAGTGAGGACTACTAATCTTATCTTCGGGACCATCACTGCTTCCGACTCGTCCCATTTATATTATCATTTTCTCAAAGAGAAACGGTGAAAAAGAAAGGGTGAGCTCAACTAGCCCGAAGAAGAAATATTATGACTAAGATAATGCAGAATAAATTATCAATAGTCTTCAATAATGTTAAACCGATAAAATACAATAGATAAACCGGTTTAATCTGCGGTGAATCTGTGATCCATTAAAAAGAGTCGAGTAGAAAATAAAAGTCTACTATCTTTTAGGTTTTAAATGGTTTTCATCATCGCTGTTTATAAATTTGAGACTCAAACTTTAATAAATATTTCACATCATCGAATCACCCCCGCACTACTACCAAGGATATTCTTTAGTATCGCGATTACCGACAATTATTCATGCCTTACGGGCAAGAATATTTGTGTATTCATTAATGGTCATGATCATGCCAACAATCGTCCATCAATGCACTACTACCACCGAGGATTTTTATCACATCATTTGTAACATTACGGCCAAATGATTACAATCGAATAATCTCTCGTCACGATCATACCAAGTCCATCTATGCACTTACAGAATGTGTATGACTTTCAAAAAATATAAACATGAGGATGATGACAATGATATAAGAATTCAATAAAACAAGTTCAAGAATTATTTTATCCAGAAATTATTAACGTCCAAATTGTCGACATGATATTGTTTTGTAGAGTAAAATTCAAGAATGATCGGAAGAATATTTCCATGAAAGATATCTTTGGATGAAACGCAAATATCGAGGATATTCTACTAATTTCATGGAGTATAAAGTCAAAGTTTTAACCAACCTGGGTATAATAAAGAATGGAATAACAAAAGAAATCACCATGCATGCGATAGACCATTGCATACGAGTTATTCCAATGTAATAATAAATAACGGAACCAAAAGTCGGTGAAATTCACACCCAAGCAGATGTTCCAATGAGAATAATAAAGATGGAACCGGATCCGGTGTAAAACACACGATAGATATTCCAATGAATAATAATAAAGATTTTAACCAGTCCTGTAAAACACACGATGTGATGTTTCAATGTAATAATAAAGATTTTAACCAGTCCTGTAAAAAACACACGCATGTGATATTCCAACAGAATAATAATAAAAGACGGAACAGTGTCCGTAAAACACACATGTATGAGGATGTTCCAATGAATAATAGAAGAATGTCACCAAGTATAGGGTAAACCACTTATACAAAGTTATTCCAATGTATAATAAGCAATGGAATAACAATGCTTCTCTTCGTGAATAAGAAAGAATAACACCCTTACATTTGGTAGGAGATTGAATCTCTATGACGATTAAGAAGTAAAATACTCTTCTTCTTTCTCTATTATTCTCTCTATACTTCTCTCTCTATAGCTTGAATGAATTAAGTGAAAATAATGAAGCCCTAGGCCTCTATTTATAGAAGATTTCTAGCTTAGCACTTTCTTAGTGTGAAAAGCGAGTGGCTCGACGACCGGTTTGATGCTCAGAATGTGAAACGACAAGTGGTTCGACGCTTTTGTAATGTGAAACGACAAGTGGTTCGACGTCTCGGTAAAGGTAATTACTATTAACGAAGGTAAATACTATCGACGAAGGTAAATACTATTCACAAGGGTAATTACTTATCGACGAAGGTAATTACTATCGATTGAAGGTAAATACTATTCACAAGGGTAATTACTATTGACGAAGGTAATTACTATCGACGAAGGTAAATACTATTGACGAAGAGACTCTTAGATGATGACATATGAGCCCCCATAAAATAATCAAACTTACCACAAATCATTTTTTTTCATCAACACATATTTAATCTTTCAACAATTATTAATCATTTATAACTTGTCGTCTCAATTATTGATTTAATACTATAACATATTATACGTATGATCTTGTGACAATAATTGAATCAATAATATAAGAGAAATGATCAAAGAATTCTCAGTAGCAATAATTGAGCATAGGTGAGTGACTTCTCACGTAAGCATCAATAATCAATCTGAGTAGTCTTCTATGCAACTACGCCAGACATCGTACTTTTACCACCGGGTAGTTCAATGAGCTTTAACGGTAACACCTCCGCCGTTATTTTTATAAAATATTTTTGTCATTTTCTCGATCAAACAATAATTTCATTGTGGGGTCCACCAATGATTGAGCCATTGTACAAATATTCCTAACAAAAGAATATTTCCCACCAAAACGAATATTTTATAACAACTTGCGTACTTTGCAAAATTTATAAATATTACCCACAACTATAACATTATATCAAATTTATTCCATAATATTCAAAAATAATATTTATAGAAAAATTCATCTTTATTTATAAAAGCTTTGGGTCTTACAACCTCCCTTAACATGAAATTTCGCCCTCGAAATTAGAGTACGTACACGGTATGTCGAAGAGGTAAGGATACCTTGATTTCATTTCGATTCTAACTCCCAAGTCATTTCCTCAACATCGTGGTTCCTCCACAAAACTTTGACTTGAGGTATAACCTTGAAGCGTAGAATATGTTCCTTCTTATCCAAAATTTGAACAGAACCTCTTCATTCGCCAAATCTTCCGCTATTTCGTCCGGGTTCTTACTCAATAATATGGTTCGGGTCTTTCACATATTTACGTAACATAGATATGTGAAAAACGTTATGAACACGAGACATATTTGGCGATAAAGCGAGTCTATAGGCCACGCTTCCTACTCGATCGAGGATTAAAATGGACCGATGAATCGAGGGTTAAGTTTTCCTCTCTTTCCAAATCTTGTAACTCCTTTCCATGGAAGCAACTCTTAACAACACATGATCTCCTATATCGAATTCCACGTCCTTTCGATGAAGATCAAAGATAACTCTTTTATCGATTTTGTGAGGTTTTTATACGTTTATTCGGATCGTTTGAATCTTTTCCGTAGTCATACGTACCAACTCCTGGTCCCAACAACGTTGCTTCACCCACCTCATCCCAAAGATATCTTTGGAGAACGACACTTTCTTCCATACAACGCTTCGAATGGAGCCATGCCAATACTTCTGCGATAAGCTGTTGTTGTTGGAAAACTCCACCAATGGTAAGAACTTGTCCCAACTCCCTTGAAATCAAGGACACGAGTCTTAATAGATCTTCAAGAGTTTGAATAGTCCTCTCCGATTGTCCGTCCGTCTGCGAGGATGATATGCCGAAAGCTAAATCGTAAGTCTGTGCCCATAGCTTTTTGCAAACTAACCCAAAATCGTGAAGTGAATCTTGGGTCTCGATCGGAAACTATGGATACTTAGGCATACCATGCGATCTTACAATCTCGTTTATGTACATCTGACGAGCAAGACGTTCAAGTGTATAAGTTTCTCAGTGTCGGTAAGAAATGAGCGGACTTGGTCAACCTATCAACAATGACCCAAATCGCATCAATGCCTTGAGAAATCTTAAGAAGGCCAGAATTGAAATCCATGGTAATGTGCTCCCACTTCCATTCTCGAATTTCAAGTGGTTGAATGGACCTTTTGGTACTTGATGCTCCGCTTTAACTTCGTTGACAAGTTAGACACCTTGAGATAAACAAATATATCTCTCTTCTTATATTGCTCCACCAAAATGTATGATTTAATATCATGATACATTTTGGTACTCCGTGAGATGGATTGCAAATGGTGTGTTGTGTGCCTCCATCATGATATTATACTTTAAATCGAGGTCGTTAGGAACACAAAGTCCGGAGTTGACTCAAGTATTCCTTCTTCATCTATTCTTGCTTCCCAAGATAGCACCTTCTTGCACTTTCTTCCTCATCATGCATCGACTCCAGTGCAGTAGCTTGGCGACTTTTTAACTTTATCAATTAAAGTCGGTTCTACTCGTATACTCGCTATCATCACATGCGTCCACAGAGTCTTTAATTCTATCTCCATCCTTTGCAAGTCACACAAAAATGGGCTCATGCGTTGACAATATCGCACTCGTGCTTGCATATGATTTTCTACTCAATCGTCGCCTACCACGTTAAACTTTTCCGAGGATGGTATTGGATGGTATGATCATAATCTTTCAATGATTCAAGCCAACGTCGTTGTCGCATGTTGAGTTCCTTTTGAGTGAAGAAATATTTGAGGCTTTTATGATCCAGTAAAGATCTCCACTTTCTCCCCATACAAGTAATGCCTCCAAATTTTAAGTCTGAAGACAATACCGCTAACTCTAGATCATGAGTAGGATAATTCCTCTCATATTCTTTGAGTTGTCGCGAGGCATAAACTATTACTTTTCCATGTTGCATGAGAACACATCCCAACCTTTGCTCAAGCATCATCAGAGATGACAAATCCTCCGAGCCGATGGTATTGTCGTAGCAGTCTTTGAAATAAGTCTCCTCTTGAGTTCTTGAAAACTCTTCTCACATTCTTCGCTCCAACCAAACTTTGTATCTTTCCGTCGTCACCGAAGTCGATGGAATAGCGATTCGAGAAAATCCTTCCACGAATCTCCGATAATAACCAATTAAACCGAGAAAGCTACGTCTTGATCCTTCGATTTAGGTTGTTCCCACTTTGAATAGCTTCAATCTTTCTTTGGGTCAACGGATATTCCATGACTTGATACCACGTGCCCAAGGAATGCTACTTCTTCAAGCCGAACTCGCATTTCTTCAACTTGGCATAAAGCTTATATTCACGAAGCTTTTGGAGTGTCGACCTCAAGTGTTGCTCATGATCTTCACGGCTTTTGGAATAAATAAGGATGTCATCAATAAAGACGCGACCACAAAGTGATCTAAATATTCCTTGAATACTCGGTTCATCATCATATCCATGAAGGCAAGTAGGAGCATTAGTCAATCCAAAGGACATGACTAGAATTCATAATGCCCGTCATCGAGTTCTCAAAGCCGTCTTTGCAATGTCGGTGGTTCTAATCTTCAATTGGTGATATCCTAACGAAGATCAATCTTTGAAAAGAATTTGGCTCCTTGCAATCGGGTCAAACAGTCATCAATACGTGGCAATGGATACCTATTTTTGATGGTGACGTGATTCAACTCCCGATAATCAATAAAAAAGTCGCGCATACTCCCATCTTTCTTCTTCACGAATAGAACAGAGAGCACCCCAAGAGAGAAGTACTTAGGACGAATAAAGCCAATGTCTAACAATTCCTGCGGTTGGGTCTTTAACTCACGAAGTTCAATAGAGCCATTCGATATGGGGCTTTGGAAATAGGTTTTGTCTGGGTTCAAGTCGATACAAAATTCAATTTCACGCTTCTGGGGTAGGCCAGGAAGTTCTTGAGGAATACGTCGGAAATTTATTAACAATAGGAATATCGTTTAAAAGCGTTTATTTTTATTTAAATCATGACATGAGCTAAGAAAGCTTGACATCCGCTTTTTCAATAAACGAATAGCTTTATGGCTTGAGATGACCGTGATTGATTTTAATGGTTTGGTCGTTTGAATTAAGATAATAGGTTGATTAGGAATATGAAAGCTAACAACCTTACGAAAACAATCAATTTTTGCATGATAAGTAGTTAACCAATCAATCCTAGAATCACGTCAAATGCAAGTATTTTTAATGAAATAAGATCGACCGTGTAATGTGAGGGTACCGATTTGAACCAAACAAGACTTATAAACCGTGGATGTAATGAAGGTTTCTCCCAACGGAGTTTCCACAGATAAGTCAAAGTCTAATTTCTCCTGAGTCAAATTTAATCGATGAAATGCATGAGTAGGAGAAATAAAAGAATGGGTAGAACCCCAGTATCAAATAAAGTATAGACTTCATTAGAGTTTATGATAAAGCTTACCGTGATGACCTCATTCGGTTCCTTGCTCTTTGGGAGGTCACAACAAATGCTCTCCTTGCATTCTGGGTTTTTGAATTTTCTGGGATGGCCTTTGGTGCCTCCATCCTAAATTGAATTGTCTTCTATGGCGACAAAATCGAGCTAAGTGACCTTCTTCCACAATTATAACATGCTTTGACTGGCATGGCGCAGCTTTGGGTGATGTGTCCCTCTCTCCGCATTTGAAGCATATGATAGGTGGTCTTTCTCCTTCCTTAACAATGGGTCTTTGGTCTTTGACGTCTTTCCATCATTGTTGAATCTCCTTTTCTTGAAATGTCCATTCTTATTGTTTTTGGCCACGATTACCACCAAGTGGTTACCATATCTCGCCTGTTGATTCCCTCCACGCTTGTTGTCACCGCCTCGATGACTATTCTCATTGGTATTATAATTTTTGCTTTGCTCGCTCTCTTTAGTTCGCGTTGACTCATTATCGCGCTCCACTAATCGAGCCCTATTTACAACATCCTGAATACAAACACGCTTTATGAGAAATAAGATGTTGGCGTATCTCCTGACTTCAAACCTCTTAAAACATTCGCGCCATTCTCTTCATTATCCACCAAGTGGGGACGAACCCGTGATAACTCGCAAATTTTGCCTCGTATTGCGACACGGTCATATTGTTTTGTTCCAACTTGATAAACTCCACCTCCTTCATGTGGCGAATACTTTCGGAAAGTATTTGTCGTTGAACGACTCTGGAACTTCTCCCAAGATATCTTGATCACAATTTGGTTGAGTACGTTTCTGGATTCCCACCAAGAATCCGCCTCCGCGCGCCCAACATAAAGGCGTGAAGGGAACCTTTTGCTTCCTCGGAGCATCCCAAGACATCAAATATCTTGGTAATCTGCTTTATCCATGCTTCCGCTTGAAGTGGTTTTGGCTCTCCCTTAAACTCCGGTGGTCCCAGCTCCTTAAATTGTTTAGCGGTGACCGCCGAGAGTTTTCCGTGTTTCCACCTACGTTTTGGACAGGAGTCGCTCTCGCCTGCTGTTGCATAAATTGCATAAAGCCTCTGAACATTTGATCATTCGTCATTTGGTCGGTGTTGTTGTTTTGCGTGAGGATTATCGCCTTCCTGATGCACATTATCCACGATTATTGATATGTGGTGAATCAACAATCGCTGCGCTCCCATTGCTATTCTCAACATTCTCGGATGTCATTTTCGACATCTTGCCACAAAACAAAAGGTTAATTGACATGTAACAAATTATCCCTATCTTCTGACCAACCAATAAAATATCACATAAACTTAGGTAGGTCATACTAGCGAAGGTATTCCCCGTCTCTCCCCTCCTAGTACTATTCTCACATCTTAGCGGGGATCATATCCTAAGCTCGATATCAACCGTGACGCCCCCAAAATTAGGTATACATCACCCATCTTGGGTGAAACACTTACATGGTACGTAATTTAAAAACAACTTATTAACATAACCGTAGTATACAATACGACATAAACCGTGAGTTTAAATACAAATATCGTCTACTAGATATTATACAAACTCAAATAAAAAGTCCTCATTACAGATTATTATCACACTATTTTACGAGAATAGTGAGGACTACTAATGCTATCTCTTGAGGACCATCACTCGTTTCCCAGGCTAAATCCCAATTATATTATCATTTCACGAAGAGAACGGAAAGAAAGAAAGGGTGAGCTCAACTAGCCCAAGAAAAATATTATGACTAAGATAATGCGAATAAATTATCAATAGTCTTGATAATGTTAAACCGATAAAATACAATAGACAACCAGTTTAATCTGCAATGAATCTGTGATCCATTAAAAAGAGTCAAGTAGAAAATAAAGTCTACTATCTTTTAGGTTTTAAAGGTTTTTCATCATCGTTTATAAATTTGAGACTCGACTTTAATAAATATTTCACATCATCGAATCACCCTGCACTACTGGCCAAGGATATTCTTTAGTATCACGACCACAATTATTCATGCACTACGGGCGAAGAATATTTGTGTATTCATTAATGGTCATGATCATGCCAACAACTCGTCCATCAATGCACTACTGACCATTTGAGGATTTTTATCACATCATTTGTAACATTACGGTTAAATGATTACACCGAATAATCTCTCGGTCATAATCATACCAAGTCCATCTATGCACTACAGAGGCCACGAGATGACTTTCAAAAAATATAAACATGAGGATGATGACAATGATATAAGAATTGATAAAACAAGTTCAAGAATTATTTTATCCGGAATTATTAACGTCCAAATTGTCGACACGATCTTTGTTTTGTAGAGTAAAATTCAAGAATGATCGGAAGAATATTTTCATGAAAAGATCTTTGGATGAAACTTGAATATCGAGGATATTCTACTAATTTCATGGAGTATAGAAGTCAAAGTTTTAACCAACCGGGTATAATAAAGAATGGAATAACAAAAGAAATCACCGTAAATGCGATAGAATCGCATGCAGACGGGTTATTCCAATGTAATAATAAATAACGGAACCGAGTCGGTGAAATTCACACCGGCGGTGATGTTCCACGAGAATAATAAAGATGGAACCGGATCCGGTGTAAAACACGCGATAGGATATTCCAATGAGAATAATAAAAGATTTTAACCAGGTCCGGTGTAAAACACATGCACGAGATGTTTCAATGAATAATAAAAATTTTAACCGGTCCGTGTAAAACACATGCAGGGATGTTCCAGCAGAATAATAATAAAGATTTTAACCAGGTCCTGTAAAACACACAGACAGGATGTTCCAACGAGAATAATAGAAGAATGTCACAAAGTATAGGGTAAACCACTTATACGAGTTATTCCAATGTAATAATAAGCGATGGAATAACAACAGATTCTCTTCGTGAATAAGAAAGAATAACACCCCTTACATTTGGTAGGAGATTGAATCTGCGGCAAAGAAGCATTGTAGTAATAAAATACTCTTCTTCTTTCTCTCTTATTCTCTCTATACTTTCTCTCTCTATAAGCTTGAATGAATTAAATGAAAATAATGAAGCCCTAGGCCTCTATTTATAGAAGATTTCTAGCTTAAGACTTTTCTTAGTGTGAATGAAAAGGCGAGTGGCAGCAGAATTTGGTTTGACGCTTTGTAATGTGAAACGACATGAGTGGTTCGGCGCTCATAATGTGAAACGACAAGTGGTTCGACGTCTGGTAAAGGTAATTACTATTAACGAAGGTAAATACTATCGATTGGCGAAGGTAAATACTATTCACAAGGGTAATTACTATCGACGAAGGTAATTACTATTGTGACGAAGGTAAATACTATTCACAAGGGTAATTACTATCGACGAAGGTAATTACTATATTGACGAAGGTAAATATATCCACAAGAGGGTAATTACTATTATCGACGAAGGTAATTACTATATGACGAAGGTAAATCTTATCGATGAAGAGACTCTTAGATGATGACATATAGGCCCCCCCATAAAATAATCAAACTTACCACAAATCATTTTTTTTCATCAACACATATTTAATCTTTCAACAATTATTAATCATTTATAACTTGTCGTCTCAATTATTGATTTAATACTATAACATATTATACGTATGATAATCATGACAATAATTGAATCAATAATATAAGAGATATGATCGCGTGAATTCTTGTAAGCGATAATTGAGCATAAATGTGAGTGACTTCTCACGTAAGCATCAATAATCAATCTGGTGTCTTCTTACGCAACTGCCAGATTCTCGTACTTTTTACCACCGGGTAGTTCAACAGCTTTAACAGTAACACCTCATAGTTATTTTTATAAAATATTTTGTCATTTTCTCGAATCAAACAATAATTTACATTGTGGGGTCCACCAATGATTGAGCCATTAGACGAATATTCCCTAACAAAAAATATTCCCCAAATGAAACGAATATTTTATAACAACTTGCATACTTTTTGAAAAATTTATAAATATTACCCACAACTATAACATTATATCAAATTTATTCCATAATATTCAAAAATAATATTTATAGAAAAATTCATCTTTATTTATAAAAGCTGGGGTCTTACAAATATAATATAATTTTTTAATATTATAATTCATAGGATAGCTCAAAAGATTGAAAGACTATTTCATGGTTTGATGTCATATGAACTAAATATAATTCATAATATAGTCTACTTTGTTGAAAATGCTCCAAGTGTTTGTTTGGTTTTTGGTGGCAGGTGTTGCTATATAATGTTGAAATAAATTTTATAAAATAAAAAACAAAAAGGAATCGAATGAGTTTTCATTCTATTGGAATGATTTATATCTAAAATGATTATTAAATTACTTATTACCAATACATTTTAGGCCTAAATATGGATTAATACTTGAATTTTTTATTTTTTCCAATTTGAAGATTGTCTTTTCATTTTTTCAATTAAGGAATTAATTTTTGAATTTTTTTTCACTTTTAGGATTGTCTTCTCAATTTTCTTAATTAGATGATTAAATTTTTAATTTTTTATTACGCCTAATTAATAATGTCATGTTAAAAAAATTAATGACATGACGTATGACTAAAAATCTTTATGTGTAATATTGAGTCTCATTTTAATATTTATTCAAGTAATTTTTTACTAAAAGGGCAAATATAAGATTATTATTAATTTTTAAAATAAATTAATGATAATTTTACCCTTTAATGGTATAAAAGTTAATTATATTGATTATTGATGATTATGAAATAAACTTAAAGTTGAGGATATTAATATATATTTAGGTTTTATTTTTTATACCAAAAGGGTAAAAGTGTTTTTATATTGATTATTGATGATTACGAAACAATAAGATTTTAATTAGTAGTATTTTATACATTTTAAAATATTATTTATCATTATATTGATTATTGATATAAAAAAATTAAGTTGAGTTTTAATGGATTAAACTTATTAAAAAAAAAGTAAAATAATAGTCTTATATTTACTTTTTTTATACAAAAAATTTAATGAAATAAATGTTGAAATGAAACTTAATATTACATATAAATATTTTTTAATTTTATGTTAATAAAAAAATTAAAATTTTAATCTCCTAATTAAATAAATTAAGATGACAATCTCCAAAATGAAAAAAAAAACAAAAGTTTAATCTCAAAACAAATAATAAGACGATCCTCATTCTCATTTTACATCCCTATTTATCGTTCATAGTTCATAGTTCATAGTTCATAGTTCATAGTTCATAGAGAATCTTGAACACAGACTCTCTCTCTCTATCTCTCTCTTCACAGTCCAATTTGTTGTTCGGTGCTGAAAATGGCTGGTGTACCCGAGAACCAACCCCAATTGTCTGACAACTCGTGAGTTACCCTTTGTTTTACAATTGAATTTCTTGTTACGAATTTATATATACATACATTTCAATTTGTATGCAATATTTGTAATGTATGAGTTCTTTATATTTTGATATACAGTAGTAACAGTAGTGAATCAACGATATCACATCAAGAAACAGAGAGAGTGAATCCGAATACACCAGCAATTACTGATGCCCTCAATTATCTGAATTCAGTCCAAGTTGCATTTGGGGCCACCAGTGAGGATTACCTGAATTTTTTGGAAGTGATGAATGATTTCAAAGCAAAAAGGTTTGTTCAATCTGTCTTAAAAATTCAATTCAATCTTTTTTTCTTATGGAAATCTGTTGCAGCTTTCGTTTTTATTTTGTGGATTCAATTTTATTGCTTGTTCAATGTTTGGATTTAATTTTATTGGGATGTCAAAACAGAGAATGCTTGATCAGTTTGTAAGTTTTATTTATGTATAGAAATTATGTATAATGCTACTGCGACCCTATCTTGAGGAGAGAATTGAGATTCTTGAGCCAATTTGTATATGTTGCAGCAGGGAACAAATGCATAAGGCCTACTCAACCTTTCCCAGCTTTCCCTTTAATTTATTAAGTTATTGGTCCAAGGCAAAATGAAGTTAAGCTAGATTATACAAGAACACATGAAAATATTAAAGAGAAAATTGAGATATTTTACCATATTACAAATTTTGGGGGTATGGATGATATAGAGCAAGAAACAAGTAACACGAGCAATTATTATAACATCCCAGGATTGTTAGTCAAGTTATAACAGTGATGGGAATTGTGCGGGATGCAAGTCGAAAATGAAGTTATTTAATTTTGACAAAGGTACCAGTCAAGTATTTGTGAAGTATCTGTATCCAACACTCATATGATATGGATGTGTTGTGTTTAGAAATATTTGAGCTTCCTAGAATATAACATATCTAAGGAAAGTAAGCAATGCTTCACGGAATATTACAAAGCTACTAAATTCCCATCCAAAACGGTTGAAGCCAATGGAAAATAAAAGTTGCTTGGCCATTTTCTCAAAACTGAAGTTATGCCATGAATTAACGTGGTGGCATACTCATATGGTTTTCTCAAATATACTTGCTTCACTAGAAAGAGGTTTAAAGTGTAAAAAGCTTGGCAACAGTTCTTACCGCTATTTAAGATATTTAGTGCACCAGTTGAACCAATTGTGTAAAATCTTTAAGAAACTATCTACTTCTGTGGGGCTGAGAGAAAGATATAATTGATGTTGATGTTGTTGCTGTAGATGTGAAAACATTTAGTAATATAACTTCTGACTCATAGGGAAATTGCCTGACTGACTCAAGGTCTCCCTCAAAAGTGTTCATTGTAGAATCTCAACTGTGATACTTTGTCGTTTCCTTGTAAAACGATCAAGTGTCTGCCCTTCCCTCTCAATTCTTTGGAATCCAAAATTTGCTATCTGTTTGTTAACTTTTATATCCTTTAGGTTTTGTGGGTCATTGGAATCTGATCCATTTGGTTACTTCATATCAACTTATTGATTAAACATTGTCATCATCAATATCTTTCCACCTAATGTATATTCTTAAGAGCTGTCATTTAGATGAACATATTATTTTACGTGTCTGTGCAGAATTACCATCCCTATAGTTACATCAAGGGTCAAGATTTTGTTTGCCGAGCACCAGGAACTTCTTGAGGGGTTTAACCAATTCCTGCCGACAGAGCATAAGATTTCTGTCCCACTCTCAAGGAAGTCCGATTTTACTTTTGAAGAGGCAATGAGCTATGTTAATAGAGTCAAGGTACTTTGTTAAAAATAATGAAACTGATTAGTTTTGGATTTAAATCTTCTAATTCAGTTCATCAACGTTGCAATTACAGGCAGCATCTCCACAAGACAAAGGGCGCTATGCCTCCTTTCTGAAGCTTCTCAGTGCATACCGCAATGCAAACATAAGTATTACGGAATTGGTTGGAAAGGTTGTTACTGCTATTGAACTTAATCTCTTTTTTGTATATTCATCTGAAAATTTTACTTGTATAATAGAAAGGTTATTAAAAAGAAAAAAAAAACTAGAGGGATTTATAAATTCTGGGAGTTGGGAGGAGGTTTTTAATGCCTTTTCTCTTCTTTCAAATATTTCCCCCTTTTTCTCTTGGCAAGATGTATTATTAAATAGGCTAAAACTTTGAGTATTTAAGTTAATTTGGCTAAAAAAAGGGAATGCAAACATTAAAGATGAAACTATCAATTGTCGTAAGATCCTAAAGGGGTAGAGCTTCCAAACTACATATCCACACTATAATACATGTAAATATAGGGAAAATATTAATAAATGATAGCCACTTGGTTTGTCCAAGATGTCATGCTTGATCAGTTATCTAGTACCGGTAAGGCATAACTGAATTCAATACCTTGTAGGTATAAGAATTGTGAATTGAGAGGGTTCAGGGTTCTTGTTTAACCCTGTCTTGGGCCTAAAAATAAGGATCTCTTAGTTGTATTGATGCGGATGGATGTTCAAGTCCAACACTAAGGTCACTTGTCCTCCTCCGCTATTATTAATTTGTTTTCTTAATTTCTTCTGTTGTAGATGTGCACTCTTCTTCAAGATAGGCAAGATTTGCTGGATGATTTTTTCAAGTTTTTGCCTAATACGGAGCTGTCAATGACCCAAAATGCAGTTGGCAATGCAAGGCAGGACGAAACCACTGTGAAAATGAAGAAGATTTCCATGCTTTTGTACCTTTTTGCAATTGCCTTGTCAGTCCTCGTGGCTATAGGAATGGGAATGGGAATTGGCATTCATTTGACCAAGAGCTGAGGATTCCATCTGAAGCATACATATTATAGAACTTTAATCATCAGCTGATATACTCCTTGATTCTTATAGGCTGTTAAACAGCATTTGGTCTTGTTGGCCATTGAACTCTAATATACTACGTTTTAGGCAACTAGTTTCATGTAAGAATGTAAAATGCCTGGTGTGTAACATACATCACTGCAACAATCAATCAGGTTTGATGGATTTTTAAAAACATTGCTACTTGATCTCTGATATTGGTAATTCAGCATTCTCTGTTCTTGGAAATTTAGGCTCCAACTATTTTCTGTTGTTAGTCATCCATCTGCTCAATTTGTTTTGATTTTGAATTTCAGGATTTTGCTAATCCACTCTAATAGATTGAAATATGTCTAATTTTGGTATGAGCTTGCTATAATAAGAGAGAGTAATAGAATATATCCAAAAATAGATTAAACAAAAAAAGAGGTGTAATTTGATGTTTGAGTTAAAAATAATTACTATTATTATTATATGTATGTTTTTGATTTATCGTCAAATTTTATTATCATGTCACAGTAGTTAAATTAATGAATTATTATTATTTTTTGAAATACATTCTAATTTTCTACAAATTTTAAAATTGAAAATGTAACCGATAATAGAGTATTTAATACATACCCAAAGTGTTGATTCCCATAAAAGAACATCAACGACATTACGACGTCGTTGCATATGTTTCTCGGGTTCACGTTGCAGGGGCCCTACAGTAAATTTGGGGGGAAAGGAAGGATATAATCGTAACTTGCGGGTTATAAATAGTCAGTGAAGGGCTCTGAGGAAAAGGGCGAACGAACCAGAGTAGTTTCCGTTATCCATCAAAAGTCTCTTTTTATCTCATAACAATATATATTTCATCTCTCTATAATATCTATCGTTCTCTCTCTCTAAATATTTGAGATATTTTTCAATCAGATTAGGGTTTTTTGTTGTTTCTGGAAATTTGAATTCATAGCGATGGTTTTTGGTACCAACTCCTCCATTCTCACGGCTTCTAGCGCCAAGGATTTCGCTAAGAAAAAGAGGGTGGGTATCCTTTTTTGTTTTTCAAATTTATACTCTCTTTTTTTTTCCTTTTGTTTATTTTTAATTCAATTTTCATGCACTCTGTGTTGATTTTATTGGATTGATTTATGATTTTCAGGCTAACAGGTCGGCAAAATTGAAGCAGTGCAAGCTTGATGCTCGTCGTCAGCAATGGCTTTCACAAGGTACGTTAAATGATCTATCTTTGTATTTGTATATTCGTGTGTATTTTAGTATTTTTTCTTTATCTATATCTGTGCATATATGGTAGGGATTTTGTTTTATTCCGTATACTGAGAGAGGCCCTGAACACCTTTTTTTTCCCTAACCAAGAAAAAATATTATTCTTTTGGAGTTTTTAGGAATACCGTGATAACAAGGTCATGGATGATTTCTTTGTGCACAATTCTTTCTTGTTTTGTTTCTTCATTAATTTTTGGCTTGGATTTTGTTTGTTTATTGATGTGTACAGTGAAGAACAAGGGATGTAAGGAGGAATCAAATGGTGGTGTAGAGATCCATATTCCCCCAACGCATGGACGCAATGAGAGGGACCGAGCTATTGGGATTTTGGACTTTAGTCCGGGAAACAGAGAGAATGATGGATCCATGAACAATTACAGTGATTCAGATTCGTCCTCTAACAGTCATACTAGCAGTGTTGTGGTAAGTAACTGCTCTGGAACTAATTTTACTGGGAGTGGCAGTAGCAGTAGGAGCAGTAGTAGCAGTGGTGTTTCTTTTTCAGGAAACATAAGCGAAGAAGATGATGACGACGGTTGCTTGGATGATTGGGAGGCTGTTGCTGATGCATTGGAAGCTACTGATGACAAGCAAGAGCAGCATAACCCTATTTCGGAATCTTCTCCAGAGCATGAAAATATCACCCAGTTGGATTGTTTACCTGAATTAGCATACCCTCCTGCTTTGGAAGTAGACATTTCCAAGCCAAAGCGAGAAAATAGCCAGGCATGGAGACCTGATGATGCTTTTCGCCCTCAGAGCCTACCTAATTTATTAAAGCAGAATAATTTCCCTATGAAGTTGGACCGGCATTGTGGTCATGGAGGCACAGCATGGGTCTGTAAGAATGCTATATCTGCTCCATCTTTATGTCCCATATGCTGCGAGGATCTGGATTTCACTGATTCGAGTTTTCTCCCTTGTTCTTGTGGGTTTCGGCTTTGCCTTTTCTGCCACAAGAGAATTCTTGAGGAGGATGGTCGCTGTCCAGGATGTAGGAAGCAGTACGACTATGATGATGTCAAGGGTGAAGGAAATGCAAATTTGGGTGGAGGCAGTCCGGCATTTCGATTGGCTCGTTCTTTTAGCATGATCACAAGGTCTTAGGAAGTCGCTTTCGTTAAATATGTATGTTGGGTCTCTTTTTGCGTGTCTTGCTTATGCTTTTAATGTTGGACACTGATTCTAACACTAGTAAACGTGTTTATAGGGTTGTGATTTTGTAGCATTAGGCAATCAAGCTGGTTCCTTTCTTGGTTTGGTCCTTATCAATAAAGAGATTGTGCTGATGTAGATGAATTGTTGGTATGTGAATAGATAAGGTGGTGTAGATATTCAATACTTCAAGATTGATTGGAATATGATATTGTTATCATTGCTGGATTGATATGTGAACTTTATGTTTTTCAAGCATTTTTAGTGAAATAAGTTAATAAAGATATTGTTAGTAAATTTTATAACTATGTCATTAAGTTGATTATTGTAGACAAATGATATATGAAATTCTGGATTAACTTACTTTATTTGGTGACAGCTAATCTGTACAAGTTGTTCAATAAACTGGTCATGATATGCTTTAGTTCTGTCTTTCAATTAATAAGAAAGCGATACGTAGAAGTACTGTATTAAATTCTGAGGAAAACCTCAAATTATTTTGCAAGTCATGGAAATGTATATTGAGGTAGGAACTGAAGTACTAAATTGGTTGTTCCTTGAGGCACGATTAACGTGAGAGTAACTGATAATAAAGTCGTGGGGCAACCTTAAATTCCTGTTTGATTTGCATCAATGGATTTAAGGACTGAAATTTCAGTCACTGCAGATACTAAAGTGTTTGATTTGGATTAGGAAGCAAATAGGAATAGCATTTATGTTGGAAACAATGCAACAGCTAGAAGAGCGAAAAAAGGGAAAGAATAGGTGATTTTTTCCATCCTTGCAAAAGTTTTCACGAGCCTGCTGGCCAAGCATTTGTTCTGTCTGAGTAGGAATCTGCAATCTCCCTGACGACAAGCATAAAATTTACTTTTAAGTAACCTATATATTAAAAGCAATGATGATTCTAATGCCTATACAGAAATGGTAGAATAACCTGCAATCTGATTTTTTGAGTTTTTACTGCCTTCTCAAAAATTCATTACTTTGCTGACTTGCTGGAAATACTCAGGTTTCAATTAGCTTATTAAAATTCTGACTCTTTAGTTGAGTGCTTTAAGTTGCTCTTTTTGTATGGACACCTCGTTCTCTTTGCCATGAGATTTTCTCTTATAATTTCTTCTATTAGTTTTTTTGATGTTTGGGATAGGCTGAGTTGATGTTTCTGACATTGACTTTTGGTTCTTGTGGATAATCTTGTGATGCTGAAGCTAGATGGTGACATTATAATTAACTGACTGTGACAACATGCAAGTACTTTTTCTGGTGATGTATGAAGTTTGAGACACTTGGTGCTATAGCCTGATGTAGTTATTTCTTACTGGATGCAATCATTCTTTGTATTATTGCAGTTGCAATCTTAGAACACTGAAGAAAGATACTTATTAATTCTTGTGGTTGGTACTAGAATATGGATCTACAATGCATCAGATATGCAAGGCTGTTATGTTGTTTAGATCGATTTTGAAAATTTATAACTTGTCTGAACCGAGAATGAGTATGCTTTGATCTGTTATTCTATTGTGAAGTGGCCTAGGGTTTTCTTGTTTTCCTCTGCCTTTCTTTGGTATGCTGATGCAGGTGTAAGTAGCTGCCCTCTTGGGAGAGCTTTGAGAGGCACTCTAGTCAAGCAACAGTACAAGAGGCGTGTGGGATACTTTTCTACTATCTGCTTGATTTGGACTGTACTTTGAAGACAGAGAGATCAATTGTTCTAATGCAGCATAATTTATTGAGTCACTTGCATTTAAGGCAGAAGAGGTATACCTCAGGCCAGTCGTCTCTTCATCAGATTTAGAGGCAGAAGGGTATGTTTTTGGTGGTTTCCTTGTTTGGCTCTGTTGGTTAGTGGTGGTTTGGATTGTACATGGCTCTTAGGCCTACTTGGGGGTATCTCTTTTTTTGTTTTTCCTCTGCATTCATCTGTTTATGTTGTTGTTAATGTGGCCATACCCTGTTTTTAGAGCATGTTTTTGAATTACCTACTCGGTAAAAAATATAACCTTTCTGACACTCGTACACTCCAGTCATCTGCCTCTCTCTACATATTGCGTTTGGCCATAATGCTACTAGGATCCCTATAAGCCCACTTCTTTGAGAAATGTTATTGCACATCTTGTGCTGCTTGATACTCTTTGAATTTGGCCTAGTTGAATCTTTAGGTTCTTGTCTCTTTAAAGTTTGTAGTGTTCTTCTCAAATTTGTCAGAAACCCTCAAGTTTTGGACTTTTTCTCTTTTTAGTTGAATAGTCTTGGTTTTATCTCATCTTAAACTAGTTTTGACCGGTGAAAGGTAACTATGTTACTACTATCACATAAAAAAGTCTTTTTTATGTGATGGTAGCATTATTTAACTTATTAAACATAACTTAGCTAGTTTGTATCATTTTCTTCACAAGTATTTGATATTTTTTATTGACATATTATTATTTGATTAAAATTACATATAATTTTTTGTAGTTGAAGAAGAAACTTCTCATATTCTTCCTACATAATTGAAGTAAAATTAATTGCATCAATTAGTTATCATATTAAATGTCCGAGTTAACTCATTTTAAATTTAATTAGTTCAAAGCAATTGAATAATTTGTAATTGAATTAATATTGTAAGCATAGTTTTTGACATGTTAAATATTAAATTCTTTGGTGCATAATATGTTGACGAAGTCTAGGAAAAGAAATCAAACATAAATCAGTCTTGTTGTGATAGTGTGTGTATTCATAAAATACATGTTAAATGTATGAATAAGCAAACATAAAATAAGAATATGAATGCATGAACATTTCAAAAATAAGTAAGTTGTTACCAACCTAGCTAGCTAAAATGTATGAACATTTCAAAAATTACGCCCACCATGCACTTGCAAGAGCATGAAAACATAATAATTAGGAGGAGTATCGTATCAATAAGCAAACATAAAATATGAAAAGAAAGAAAGAGGAGATAGATATTCAGGTATTACTGCATCGATTGGTAAGTCCATTCCATCAACCTTAAATTTGTAAACAAGTACTTGCCCTGCTCCATTGCATGAAAATTCAACTGAAAATACTCACAAGAATACAACAAGTTGTGCTCAATAAAATTCTTCAACCTTTTTCAGAAGCAAAGCACACACAATTTTCTAGATAATAATTAAAATTAGTAACTGCAAAATTGAATTGCTAAACAACCCATAAAGGATCACATTATTTGTTTGAAGCTTTTCATAAACTATATGATCGATCGATCACTAAGCTTTTATACTAGTAAATTTTGAAGAATACTACTCCATAATGTTAGCTAAAACTATAAACAAAGTAGTAGTCTAGAATGTGTTACTTTTTGTCCTTTAAACTTTGCTCCAAATTCTACACACATTTATCAAGGCATATAAGAAACCAGAGTGTTTATAGAGAGAGATACTCACAAGGCAAGGAAAGGGGAATTGCAAATTGATGCCGTAGAAGTAGTAATTAATCAAGGGTTGACTCAATCTACATGCTTTTATATATAGGGGTTGGTTGCTTGTTACTTAATTCTCAGTATGTTCCATCCAGAGGGTTTATAGAAGATTGGATGCAGGCTTTCTGTATTATAGACTAGTGATAAATTCAATATTCAATAAGTTACTTAAATTGTCTCTATGGGTTGGTGGTTTTTATGAAATATAACACTGAGGAGTTGGTGAATTGTTTTCAAGACCGATAGATAAATCATATGGAAGATCTCAGCGGAATTGTAGTTCAATATTGACTAGAATACTACAATACAGTAAGCCCTTAGATGTCTTTATAGGTTTGCAGAGAGAGGAGCCTTGCGACATGCTGCTGTCCTTTTGTGTCCCTTCTTTCTACATTCAATATTGACACATGATTAACAGTTATTATTATGTTGTAGTAGGTATTTAATGTTTCAAGTTTATAGTCACAAAATGATTTAGTTACTTCAGTTTTGAATAAATCATTTTTAGGAGTATAGTATAATAAGGAATCATCATATACAAAATACTGTAAAAATTTCCATATTCTCTTTCCTAAAAAACGCAGTATACCTTTTTTGATGTTTCTGTATTATGGACTTCCTATAGAGCCAGCTAGCTGGTACAAACAAACCACCCTCCTCCGAATGAATTTGACCCAGGCTTTTCTGGCAGAAAACATTGGTGGAAGTGGTTGTGATGATTTCTACAGTCCTTACATTCTTCTTCTGAAGTTTCCTTGCAATGTCAATACAAGCTTGATCAACCATGTCTAGGAATATAAAGATTTGTAGTGGGTGCATCCTTTTTCCTTGGAAGCTCCTGCTTGGTAAAATTCCCTTGTTTGCTCCTCTTCACATTCCTCTATAAAGCCCTTCATTTCCTTTATAAAATCACCTTTTCTATCATTTGTGTCACTAGCTGCCGAATCTCACTGACACGGACTGTACTCGTTTATAAAATTGTTGGGTTGGGGTCAGCTTTCTTGACATTAGAGAATTCGCCTAAAACAGGTAAACCTAGCATTAGGTATTCTTTATTTCTCTCTTCCTTGTATGTCAAGTTGTCTAAATCTTGATCATTATTTTTCCAGACCCATGATTTCTGCTGATCACACAAAGTTTACCCTCAACTCCAGCAACTTGTTCCACGACAAAGCGAAGTGGAGTAGTCTTCCTTCCCATCACTACTTTTCACAAAGGAAATTAGTAGTGCCAGCATTCATGCGATTACTAGCCTTGAGAATGACTTGGGGAAGTTTTAAGAAAATTCCTTGAACTCTTACTTCTTTACATCCAAATTTGAGGGTTTGGGGTACTGGGGTTTGCTTCACCTGAGGCTGAGAATGTTGCAGAGGGGGCAGACTGTGACCTGAGTTTTTGGTTTCTGCATAATTTATAATGTTTGATGTATCACCAAGTACTGAAACTTCGTGGAATGGTCCAATTAACTTTGGTTTATCTCCTCTGCACTGCTACCCACCCTTTTTCTCTTCTTCCAAGGGATGAAGGCAAATTGCCAACCTTCAAGTTTCTGTAAACAAAGAACATCGTTGCCATTATCATCAGCAACCAACTTTTTCAAAGGTTCAGTGAAATCCCGGTGATCCACCACTGGAAGCAAATCGAGCCAGAGCATATTTATAGACGAAATAAAAGATGATTGCAACCGCCAACCAGTAGTAAAAAGTACTTGTGGCTGTGGCCCCTATGACTTAAACAACTATTCCATTTCGTGATGGAGGTGCTGGAGATATTGGAAGATTATCTACAGTTCCAAGAACTAGAGGTATAGGCAAACAATTAATTTTTGACAAGTGATTGTTTTGTTGAGTAGCTTGTTCAGAGAAGAAGAAAAAACAGAGGCTGGCTGTTGTCTGTTTGGATCAAGTTGATTTCTCTCATCCCCCGGACTTCTTGTGAAATTACATTGATGCCCTTTTGCTTTTGAAGACATCAATCAAGACAGCTATGGAGTTCATTGTAATAGTTTCTCGCTTGTACTTGTCAGAATTTTTGTTATACTGAAAATGAAAGCTGCTGAGTCTTCATCTTTGAGAATGTTGAGCTGAATATGACTAACATCTGCTAAAGCATTCTCTGTCTGTCCTTGAAATAGTGATTGGACCACCAATAATTTAGTTCACATCTATTGTATTTATTATACTATTATTATTACAACACAGACTAAAATTATACTCCCTACTCCCTCCCTTTCAAAATATAAGAGCAATGTTGACTTTTTGAAGTATTTTCAAACTCAAAATTGACATGAGTTCTTTAATTGTAGACGATACAATTATAAATATCACAAACTAAATAAAAAGTACCACAAATAACAACAAGATCTAACATTTTCAAACTTAAACTACATCATATCAATTTTGAACTCGAAAATATCTCATATTAATTTTCTTAAAAGGCCATGATACTGATAGGGAGTATTATATAAAAAAATGAAGTAAGCTACTGCCTTTAGTGGTTCACATTTGTTTTCTTGTTTGTTATGGGAAACAAAGGAAAGCAAGTGAACCAACAACCGGAGTTAGAGCTGGATGAGTTGCAAGGTGTATTCATTTATGGGCACCGCTACATTTCAGTTATGACTGATGATCCCACAGGCTCCAAATAACTTATGAGCCTTAAAATTTGGTCAGCTTATGGGGAGAGCTATTTTTTACGCAGCAAGTGATATAAATGAAACTGTATCTTGACTATATTTATGAAACGTAACTTTCATTTAGACGATATTAAATTTTACAGTGACCATATATATGGCCCATGGGTTGTACAGAGCATAAAAATCACTTCAGAAAAAGATAGTATAACGTTCTTTAACTTCTAAATTTGGTCTCATTTCACTTGCATTCCTTTGAAATAGGGTTCAAGTTTCACCAACCCCTCCCTAAAAAATATTCCAGGCGGGTTCTGCTGTCTGCTAGAAGAGAACCCTCTCATGTTACAGAACATACAAGTTTTCAGAAAATAGTGCAACTTATATTTCACTATTCGACTAAATTTCCCACACTAACTACTGTCCTAATAAAATTAAATAAAATAAACAACACTTGTAGGTACAAAGGATATGATTGCATCAGATTTCCCTTTACCTTTTACTCAGCTTTTCATTTCCACGAGCCAAACCCCAGGGATGGATATTTGCTTCATGGCTTGCTTTCACCACTATATTGGAAAGGAGATTTATGGAGGGAAATGCTCAACGTCCATAGCAGGAAAACTAGATTGTGCAAATCTTATTCCTCTTAGTAAACTTTTTGCTTGTTCCTTCTCCTGCAATTGCAATTAAATAAGTGAATTCGTACCCTTATTTATGATGTTGTGACAAGCATATGCAAGTATGAAACAGAAAGAGATGTAATGGAACTTACTGGGCCAGTATAGTCGAGCAGACGGGTACAATATACCTCAGCTTCTTCAAATCTCTTCTGCTCTTTGCAATGTTGAGCAAGAAATAGCAGTGCTTCAACCATGTTTGGCCCTTCCCTTTCTTCGGCTTCCATCCTTTCCAAATCCATCTTGTAGTAGAATGCTGCCTCTTCAGAACGCCCAAGCTCACCATGAAGCTTTGCTAGCTGATGAAGAGCAATTGCTTCCCTGTCATTGCAGTTTGCAGCCCTTCTATAACACTTTATTGCCTCCTCAAACATATGAAGCTGTTCTGTCTCATAACACTGAGCCATGGCAATCCACAACCGAGAATCATTAGGCTGCAAGAACACTGATTTTCTGAAATAGTGAAGCGCGTAAAAGGGCATCCCCATCATTTCATATGCTTGTCCTAACCCATACCAGGCTCGATAATCACATGGGTTTATATCTACAGCTCGCCGATAGGCATCAACAGCAGCGGGGGTGTTTTTCATCTCAACATACTCATGACCCATAAGTGTCCAAGCTGATAAATAATTTTTGTTCAATTTAAGTGCTCTCCTGAAATACATAACTGACTTCTCATGCTGCCCTTTTAAACTGTAGTAATTCCCAATAATGCAGCATGATTCAGGTCTGTATTTATCTGTCATAAATACCCTGTGGGCAAGATAACTTAAGGCAGAAAAACACTCTTTTGCATAGAGCACGTTAGAATACATATCCATGTCTTCAACTCGATAAGGGTCATTCCTTAAAAGTTCTTCAAATATCACTTCTACTTGTTCAAATTCCCTGAGACTGTACTGGGCTTTAGCAATTTGAGCCTGGATGTGGTTGCTAGAACTGAAGGTTCCTTGCAAATACTCGTATTTTGCTAAGGATTCATTGTGCATCCGGAGTTCTTGGTACGCACTGGCAAGAAAAAAGTCTTTCATCCAGTGGTTATTGAGATTAAGACCGTTCAATGTCTCAACCGTAGTGCACAAAGACTGCAGTTCTGACCAAGCATTCCAGTTCCAAGGATAGCTATTTACAGACTCCACAAGCACTGTACGTGCAAGATTATCGCTGCCTTTTTCTCTGAGAACAAGACCATACAAGTAAAGTCCAAATGAATCAATTGTGCCATTTTTCCGAAGGGTAGACAACTCCCTCTCAAGAGAAACCAGTTCACGGTTCAAAGCATCATTCTTGCCTAGGGGTCCCTCAAGCTCTATCATTTCTTCTTCTTTTCTCTTTTCTCCAGCCTTTATGGAACAAAGAAAAACAAACGGAAGCAAAGATAAATACAATAAGAGCTTTCTCAAATTACACAGCCATTATGAGCCAATTTATATAGAATAAGTTTTTCCAGCTGAGATGCCCTAAACACGCTACTGCCAAATGAAGGTTCTTAAACCCTGGTTGTGTGGCAAATCTTGCAAACTACAGGAAAGCTACATCATCAATGACACACATATGACATCTTAACAATTTAGAGAGGGAGGGGGGAGGGGGTAATTGATACAATTTTTTTCTTTCCTGGAAATGGAGGGGATTGGATCAAGAGAAGAAGTAGACTACTGGCATTATCCTTTAGCTTCTACCTCCCCCTTAATCAAGATAAAACTAAGTTTCTAACTTTTTGACAATCACCACTATTGTAAACTTATGAGGGTAATACTGCATACAGAACTATGAATGCATAATCAATATCCACTTAATATATTAAAACTATTTTGGATACAAAAGGCAGCGGAGGAAAATCTATTGTCAACTTAAGTAAAACCTATTTAATAATACAACTACGAAAAAGGAGTATGGGAAAATCAATATAATGAGTGCAATAGAATAACATTTAGTACAATGCAAGAGCGTCACCATGAAACTTTGTTTCTTTTCCATTATATGTAATTCCCTACACACCAAGAACAACATCAAGCTACCTCTAAATCACAATAACAGGGGGGAACAAATCCTTGATAACTTATTGAGATAATTCCTGTCATGTAACCACTTCTTTCCCGAAGCTTACAATTTCAGCTACTATGGTAAACAACTCTTATATGCTTAATTCTTTAAATGTAACTTGACGCCACAAGAAGTTCCCATTTAGTTAATGAAGATATGCAAAATTAATTATATCATACAAAGATTCTGAAGATTAATTGGGTTGCCCATCTTTATTAGTTACCAGGTAATTTTCCTCGCATATGTTACGTCATTCAGCCAATAGCAGGATACTCAGTGAATTATACCAAACACGACAATCTTAAGATATTAATCAATCCACTAGGACATATCAAAACCCATCATATTAAGAAGAGTTGAGAGCGGAAACAAACCAGGTAAAGAGCATAACAGCGCAAGAAAAAGGCTTTCTTGCCGGTCTGGTCACGGAGCACGTGAGCAGCACGCCGATACTCCCGGCAGTCAAAATAAGATTTGGCGAGAAGGTAAAAATCACTGTCTATGGCTTCATTGTCTTCGTCCGGCACAGGAGTGGACACGTAGGACACTCCGGCGGCCGGCGTTGAAGTGGACTCATTGGTCCGATATCGGCGGCGAATGCTAGAGCTTCCTCGCTGAAATCTGGTGTGGGAGGGGGTGTACTTTGCCGGGTCTATCTCGATACCCATCAACTGTTCTGCTGCCCTGTGAATAAGTAATTAAACTCAATTAATTTCAAGATTCAATATTAGAGAATCAAGATCGAATTTTGAATAAAGATGTATAATGAAAAAGAGAGATTAGGGTTTAGCGATTGGCACCATTTGGATGCAGAATATAGGCAACGATCGCGGAGATGGCGGATTGCAGTTCGAAGCTCGTTTCTGCAGCTCTCTTTTGTACCCATCAAACTTTTTCTCTCTCTAAATCTCCCACTCGGCCACTCCAACAGCTTCACTGTGTTCTTCGCTTACAGGAGGAGCCTTTTAAAAGTCCCTCCAATTCAAAATCAATTTTGCAGGGATGTCCGCGCTTAGGTTTCTTTTCAAAAAAAAATTTATTAAAAATAATGGATGGAATAATGGGGGACTGGGAAAATAATTAGTGCTATAATAATCTTTCATTTTCATTTTGATTTTCTATACACTGAACTATATTAAAAATAAAATAAAATAAAATTCGGACTGTCGTGCCAAATAAAAATGTGTATGTTTTGTTTAATGGGTTTGTTATTTACGCAGAAATTTTAAATTGTATATATAATAAGTGCCTCATGTGTTCAATCTGATAAATAATCTTGTAAATAATAACAATTTTAAAGGTTTTTTGAATATGTAAAATGAATTTGAATTAATTATGGATTACAAAATATTGTTATGTTTTTATTTAAGAATTAAAATTATATGACTATTTTTAATATAAGTTATATAGATTTGAACTAAATAGTTATAAGTGGACTCATATTTCAATTTTAAACTTAAGGGTGTGTTTGATTAGCTCTTAATGCCTCTTAATTGGAGTCATTCCGATTCGGTCGTAGGCAAAACATGTTTTAGTAAAAAAATTACCTCTTAACGCTTCTTAATTGTCGGTTAGATACAAAATTAAAACTTAACCATTTAGAGGCACATCTAAATGAGTTTATATTCTAAAATTACAATATTGTCCTCCCTGGCTTATGTGAGGAAATATGAGGGTACACTTCTAAAATCAATTACCAATCTCATTGCATTTAAAAAGCTTCCGATCTTGGATTTTGTTAAAATTTTGAATTTAGAAGAGGATTTTCATTTTTGAATTTGTGTGGGGGGTATATTTGATTGTCATGCTTTTTAGGGTGCCATTGGTTTTCTGATGCTTATAACAATCTGTTCGCTGCCTTGGCATGATTCCTAATACCATATGAATTGAAACTTTCAAAATTTAGAAGCATTTCATGATTATGTAATATATAATTATTTTCTTCTTGTGACCATGAATTGATCTTGGCATTGGGTTACTCAGGTGAAAGATTAGGTCGTGTTTAATTATAGTTTTTTAATAAAGAAATTGGAATGCATTTCGAGTTGTTTATGAATAACCTTTGTGTTTAGAAATTTTGTAGTTTATATATTTTTTTATTTTGTTCAAAGGGTTAAAATGGTAAAATATTGTTATTCAGACATTTTTGAAAAAAAAATTCTCAAAAAATATTTTTTCATTCAGATACAATTCTATTCAGATGCTTTATATTATTCAGACACCTAAACTGTTTAGATCTTAACAGTAATACCCGAAAAAAAATAATAATATTAAAAAATAAAAATTACCTTGTTTTAAAACATATTTTTTTGGATGTCATTTATTTTGGGTCAAAATAATTATTTAATTTGTGTGGGCTAATAAATTTTAATAAGAGATGGATAAATTAATTTAATACAATTTGGGCCTTAAAATTATTTGGGTTTAATTTAATTAAATGTGGGTAATATTAATTTTATTATAATTAGGAGAATTAATAAGATAACTAATAAATAAATAAATACTAAAACCTGGCGGCTGCGTTGTGAATAGGGAAGAAATAATTTCATTCTTTATCAGGTAACTATCTAATGATTAACAGTACATGTGTGTTATAGTTTTGTATTGCATATATGTGTTTCTCTTTCTTAATCTAATCATCACTATGTGGTATCCGGAAAAGGTGAACAAATGGTTTCAGTAGATGAATTTTACTTGGTTAATACATGGATGCTAGGTAATGATTGATTTTATATATATATATATATATATATATATATATATATATATATATATATACTGATCGGGATCAAGAACATTCTTCTTAAATAAGCATTCTCATTAATAGCATCCTTTTATTAAAACTTCACGATGCGTTTTGGAGGGACGCGGTGGCATTGTATTTACAAAAATACCATCGCGTCCCTCCAAAACGCATTTAGCTTTTAATAAAAAAATCTTATTTAAGGAATGCTATATATATATATATATATATATATATATATATATATATATATATATATATATAGACCATGTTGTTTGCGAGCTGCATTGCAGTGCGTTCATTACTGACGTTGATCTCATTTTATATATATATATATATATATATATATTATTTGTTAATAAACTTTTGGCCATAGAAATTTATAATGTAATTAATAAATCAATTGAAGTTATGTATATTAATTTGTATTAATTAATTTTGTACGATATAGTTATAAAAGTTTTAATAATAAATTTAATAGTTGTGGCGCCCCAAAATAGGTCCATTCCATCCAACCCATTCTCGAGTCGCCAAATACATGGTACAAGAAAGCAAACTACAACTTCATAATAATACAAATGTCGTGAAAATACGACAATATATATCTAATGAGTTTAAATATAATATTGTCTTCTGCATAATATCCACACGCAAATAAATCCCCATCATAATTATTGATTCATTATTTTACAAAAATGGTGAGGACTACTAAACAACTCTCTCTACAGAACCTTCATTCCATACCCACTAAGTACTTTCGCTACATTCTCGCCTCCCGAGAAGAAAAATGGAACAACAAAGAAAAGGGTGAGCTCAACTAGCCCAAGAAAGAATATTATGACTAAGATAATATACAACAAATTATCGTTAGTCTTCAACAGGAAAAATCGATAGAATACAATGTAAAAACAAGTTTCAGATCAATATTCGCAATGAAATAATAATTCATGTAAGAGTTACATGTAGAGAATGAAATCTACTATAATCTATGAATTTAATATCCATCATCAATATTTTATCCTCAGTAACATCAATCAATATGCATCCGAATCAAATATTCATCTTTGCACTACAGCCAAAGATATTCATCAATTAGTCATGTTCATTTAAACACTGCTCATCTTTTGCACTACAGTCATCTTTGCACTCTGAAGCCAAAGATATTAATCAATCGGTCATGTTCATCTCAACACCTGCTCATCTTTGCACTACAGCCAAAGATATTCTTCAGAATCATTCATCTTTGCACTACAGCCAAAGATATTCAATAATATCATCATTTAAGACCGAGGATGATGAAAAATATTTTTTTAAAGAAACGAATCCAAAGGAAACAAAATGACAAGGATTAAGGATTAAGGATTCAGACTTGGTTTTATCCACGTCCAAAAAATACCTCAAAAATAATCATAGTGGTGTAAAATTCAAGAATGATCAAAACATGGATACTGATCGAGTTAGTATCCGTAATAGATGTTTTAGACGAAAGAAAAATTTTATTTTTCTATGAATAAGTACCAGATATCGTGAATAGTCCGTGATACGTGAATAAGTAATCAGAACACACAAAAGATAGAAATTCCACAAAAACATCTTCACGCTTACTGAATAGTACTTTATTGAATAAGAATCTCGTGAATAATAACTCATGAATAGTAACTCGTGAATAAGAACTCATGAATAGTAACCCCATATGAAAAAAAGTTCCAAATTTGATAAAAACTTCAGATCAACATTTCAAAGATAATGATATTGAAGAAATAATATCATTTGAGAAGAAAATAACATCCTTACCTCGAAAGATCAAGATTTAAATTTGAACACCTGGATATAAAGCTATGACTTGACTTCTTGCAAGTATAGCAATACTCAAAGTATACTCAAAATACTCACAAGAATACGCTCGATAATATAGAGAGAAAACTTCAGCTTTATGTGATTTTCAATTCTAACCTAAAGCACCCTATTTATAGAAATTCTTTAGTAACACCAAAGTTATAAGATTTAATAAATTAATATATATATATATATATCAAATTCATACGCCAACCTTAGAATTCAGATCCTAGCATTTCCCACATGCCACCTTCTAGAAAAGTAAGAAAAAAACGTTTTCATAAAATAAATAATTAAAACTTTAAAAAAATCAATTATTATTTTGGAGCTTCTAACTTCAATAATTCATAATAAATAGCCCTTTCATCAGAAAATACGAATCTCATGAGTTTTTATAGGAAATTCAATTCTCTACAACTTTGCAGAAGAAAGTTTTCCAAATTCCAATCAGAAATTGACCAAAATCCACAAACGGGCAATTTTATAAATATAATCAAATTTCACCAATAAATGGGGTTCACCGACATGTTTAACATGTTTTAAACATTTATTGCAACAAAAAATACTCTTCCTCCTCGTATACTCATATATCCCACATTCGTTGTAAAATATCACCACGCTAGTTAATATATTATTAAAATAATATATTTAAATGAATTATTTTATCGTAAAAGATAAAATATTAATTTTCAACAATTGTCATTTTAAAATTTTCTCCATCTATATCCACATAAAATCAATATTTTCCTCATCATATAAATCAATAATTAATTATTCACAAATAATATTACAGAATCACAATATCGACAACTGTGCGCCTGGTGAAAGAGGGGCTTTCCAATAAGAATTTCTTCATCATGCGCAAGCAATTAGGTGACCAAACCTCTCCTTAGATGTAAACTTTCTAGACATTGCCAATAATGTTATCTAATAATATTATTCAGATAATATGAATTATTGCTTTCGATAATGAAAGATACTTGTAGAATGACAATTATCAAACAATGATAAAATATCAACGCAAAGAATTATTAACTCAATAAAATATTTGAGCGATGAATTATCGTAACCATTATCGAGTAGTGCCTTCTTACGTAAGAATCAATAATTGGTGCAATACCGTGTATCTACTTGCTCAACAACGCCAGACAAGGTGTTTTAACCAATAGGGTATTCCAACAAAGATTAATCAGAATAACTACGCCAGCTATTTAAAAACAACTTATATTTGTGCGCTTTCATCCAATCGCTTTCCGTTATGGGGCCCACATGGTCACAGTTGTCGCATTTAATATTCCCGACGCATTTAATATTCCACGACCAAACGAATATTCCCCGACAACAATGAATATTTTATAACCACTGCTTATTTTGAAATATTTGCATATTTAACCCTTAACTATCCACATTAATCAAATCAACCCTTACTATTTCAAAATAATAAATAAAGGAAATTCCTTTTTATTTAAAAAATTTCGGGTCTTACAACCTCCCTCCTTATGAAATTTCGTCCTCGAAATTGACGTGCGACGACTGTGTTTCAAAAGATGAGAATACCTTCGCTTTCATTTCCGCTTTCCAATTCCCGTGTCATTTCTCTATAGCATGGTTTCTCCACAAAACTTTAACTTGTGGTATAACCTTTGCATGCGTAGGACATGCTCCTTCCTATCCAAAATCTTGACAGTACCTCCTCATACGTTAAGTCTTCTACTATCTCGTCCTGGTTCTAACTCTATAACGTGGTTCGGGTCTTTCACATATTTACTGAAGTACGGATATGTGAAACACATTATGAATACGAGACATACTCGAGGTAACGCAAGTCTATAGGCTACATTTCCTACTCTCACCAAGAATTTGAAATGGACAAATAAATCATGGATCGAGCTTTCCTCTCTTCCCAAATCTTGTAACACCTTCCACGGAAAGCAACTCGCAACAATACATGATCCCCACATTAAATTCCACGTCCTTTCGATGAAGATCCGCATAACTCTTTTAGTCGATCTTGTGCCATTTGTATACGCTTGTCGAATCATTTGGATCTTTTCTAGAGTCATACGCATTTAACTCTAGTCCCAACAATGTTGCTTCACCCACCTCATCCCAACATATCGAGAACTACATTTTCGTCCCATATAATGCTACGAATGGAACCATGCCTATATTTGTTTAATAACTATTGTTGTATGAGGATTCCACCAATGGCAAGTACTTATCCCAACTTCCTTTGAAATCTAGGACACAGTAGTTTTAATATATCTTCAAGAGTTTGAGTAGTCCTTTCGATTGCCCATCCGCTTCGAGGATGGTATGCCAAACCTGAATCGTAAATTGCGTCCATAGCTTTCTAACCCAAAATCATGAAGTGAATCTTGGGTCACGATCTAAAACTATGGATACCGGCATGCCATGCAATCTCACAATCTCATTTACGTGCATACGAGAAAGACGCTCAAGGAATAAGTCTCTCAGACGGTAAGAAATGAGCAGATTTGGTTAATCTATCAACAATAACCCAAATAGCATTGATGCCTTGAGAAACCGCAGGAAGACCCGTAACGAAATCCATAGTAATGTGTTCCCACTTCCATTCCGAAATCTCAAGTGGTTGCAACGGACCCTTAGGTACAAGATGCTCCGCCTTTACACGCTAAGTAAGTTAAACACATCGAGATAAACTTTCAATCTCTCTCTTCATATTGTTCCACCAAAATGTATGTCAAGATCACGATACATTTTAGTATTTCCGTGATGGATTGCAAATGGCGATTGTGTGCCTCCATCATAATCTTGTACTTCAAATCGTAGTCGTTAGAACACAAAGTCCCAGAGAGTGGACTCAAGTATCAATTCTCGCCCTAATAGCTCCTTCTTGACTTTCTTTCTTCTTCATGATCAACTCCGGCTGCGGCTCGAGCAACCTTAACTTTTTCTATTAAAGTTGGCTCTATCGATACTTGACATCATCGCACTTTCGCTCCTCGCGATATAATCTTCTACTCACCGCGTCGCCTACCACGCTCGCTTTTCCGTAATGGCATGATCGTAATACGTCTTTAAATGAGTCTCCTCTCGAGTTCTTCAAGCTCTTCCCACATTCCTTGCTTCCATTCGAATTTTGTATCTCTACGAAGTCACCGTTAATGGAATAGCGATTCGAGAATATCCTTCAACGAATCTCCGATAATAACCAACTAAGCTTCAGAAGCTACGCTTTCGATATAATCGACTTAGGTTGCTCTCAATCGCGTGACTCATATCCCAATCTTGGATAAAGACGTCACAATGACACCTATCAGCTTTACTATCGCATCGAATATGACGCCCCTACAGAGAGTCTCGCTTGGTGAATTCCACAAAGGAAGTCACAAAATAAAGGCTCAGTACCAAATTCTATAGTTGAATTTTTAACTCACAAGTTCAATAGAGCCATTCGATATGAGATTTTAGAAATGAGTTTTGTACCGTTCAAAGTCGATACAAAATTTAATATCGGGCTTTGGGAGTAAGCCAAGAAATTCTTCAGAAATACGTCGAAAAAATCAATAACAACAGAATATTATTCAAATCGACGTGTCTTTATTCAAATCCATAATACGGACTAAGAAAACTTGACATCCGTAATAAACGAATGACTTCATGGCTTGATATGAAAATGTTTGATTACAATGGTTTGATTGCTTGAATTCAATAACAAAGTTGCTTAGGAATATGAAAACTAACAACCTTACAAAAGCAATCAATTTAGCATGATGAGTAGTTAACCTTAAAATCACATCAAAAGCAAATATCTCTATAGAAATAAGGTTAACAGTAATGTGATAGTGCCAACTTGAATCAAGCAAGATTTTTAAACAACGGATGTAATGAAAGTTTCTCCCAATGGAGTCTCCACAGATAGGTCAAAGTTTAATTTCTCCGTAGTCAAGTTCAAACGCTGAGCGCAAGTAAGAGAGATAAAAGAATGGGTAGAACCAATATCTAGTAAGGTATATACTTCGCAAGAATTTATAATTAACTAACCTGCTAACTTCGTTCGGGTTCTCGCATTTTGACCACCACAACAAACGCCTTCTTCCTAATCGCTGACTTTGACTTTTCCGATGTCTTTTGAGTCACCGTCTCACTGAACTAGGTTTCGCCATCGCATAATCTCGAGCGATATGTCCTTCCTTTCCACAATTATAGCATACCTTGAATCGTTGTGGGCGCTTTAGATGATATGTCCCTCTTTTCCGCATTTGTAGAGATATGACCTGGGTGGTCGCTTCTCCTCCCTTAAAACTAGTTGCATCTTTGGCCGACGCCTTCATATGGTCGTTGTTTAATCTCCTCTTTTAAAATCTCCTCCCGACTCGCTTCTTCTATTTTCATGGCCACGATTACCACCGTAGTGGTTACCGCTTTGTCTCAGATTCTTCTTTCTCCACGTTATCGTTATTCGATGATGATCGCTATCTTCAGATGATCCTCGGTTATGGTCCTCGGTTGAACGTATTCGTTATCTCGCCTCTAACAATCGAGCCCTCGCTGACAACATCTGAATAGAGAGAAATTTATGAGAAATGAGATATCGACGATGCGAGTTCAAACCTCTCGTAAACATCCGCATCATCGCTCCTCATTCTCCACCAAATGAGGTGCAAACTCGATAACTCCGCTGAACTTCGCCGCATTTCAGACACCGCCATGTTATTCTCGCTTCTAGTCTAATAAACTCCACTTCCTTCATATGATTTAATACTTTCAGAAGTACTTGTCATTGAACTGCTTCAAACGCTCTCCACGCATACGCCGAAAGTGCAAATTGGATGGGTACGCTTCACGATTCCCACCAAGAATCACCGCCACGGAACATAAAGGCGCGAATGGAACTTTCTCGTTCTCCGCATCCCAAGACATCGAATATCTTGGTAATTTGTTTGACCCACGCCTCGCCTTTAATCGGATCTCGCTTTCCCCGCACTTACGTGGTCCCAACTTTTTCGAATCGCTTTACGTGACCACCCGTGAATTGCTATCATTTCTCCTCAGATTTTGAACACGAGTCTCCTCGTCTCGATTTTGCATGAATCGCAAAAAGCTTCTAAACATCCCCTCGCTCATCATCTCGCTTCACAGGGTGTTGTTCACAGAGGAACATTGCCACTGTTGCACGCTCTCTCCTCGCTTGGTAAAGACAGCATCTCCACTCGGCCTCATTTACTCCATCATTAATATTCTCACGACATTCTCAAATCCGCCATAAAACAAGGGTTAATTAAGGAAATCAATATATCACATAATATCCCTATATACCCACCAACTAACAAATAAGCTTAGGTAGACACACACTAACAAGGATTTACTCGCCTCTCTCCCTCCTAGTTCTATTCCCCGATCTCCGCCAGAGATCATATCCCTAAGCTCGATACCACCGCGACGCCCCCAAAATAGGTCCATTCCATCCAACCCATTCGAGTCGCCAAATACATGGTACAAAGCAAAGCAAACTACAACTTCAATAATACAAATGTCGTGTGAAATACGATAATATATAATGTGAGTTTAAATATAATATTGTCTTCTAGACAATATCCACACGCAAATAAATCTCCATCATAATTATTGATTCATTATTTTACAAAATGGTGAAGACTACTAAACAACTCTCTCTAGAACCTTCATTCCATACCCCGACTAAGACTCGCTACATTCTCGCCTCCCGAGAAGAAAAATGGAACAACAAGGAAAAGGGTGAGCTCAACTAGCCCAAAGAAAGAATATTATGACTAAGATAATATACAACAAATTATCGTTAGTCTTCAACAGGAAAAATCGATGAATACAATAGACAACAAGTTTCGCATCAATATTCGCAGCTGAAATAATAATTCATGTAAGAGTTACATAGAGAATGAAATCTACTATAATCTATGAATTTAATAAACCATCATCAATATTTTATCCTCAGAACATCAATCAATATGCATCCGAATCAAATATTCATCTTTGCACTACATGTGCCAAAGATATTCATCACCGGTCATGTTCATTTAAACACTGCTCATCTTTGCACTACAGTGCCAAAGATATTAATCAATCTGGCCATGTTCATCTCAACACTGCTCATCTTTGCACTACAAAGCCAAAGATATTCTTCAGAAATCATTCATCTTTGCACTACAAAAGCCAAAGATATTCAATAATATCATCATTTAAGACCCAGGATGATGAAAAATATTTTTTAAAAGAAACGAATCCAAAGAAACAAAATGACAAGGATTAAGGATTAAGGATTCGTACTTGGTTTTATCCACGCCCAAAAATACCTCAAAAATAATCATAGTGGTAAAATTCAAGAATGATCAAAACACGGATACAATCGTAGTTAGTATCCGTAATAGATGTTTTGGACGAAAAAGAAAAATTTTATTTTTCTATTGAATAAGATCAGATATCGTGAATAGTCTTGAGATACGTGAATATAGTAATCTCACACCAAAAGATAGAAATTCCACAAAAACATCTTCACGCTTACGTGAATAAGACTTCGTGAATAAGAATCGTGAATAAGAACTCATGAATAAGAACTCGTGAATAAGAACTCGCATGAATAAGTAACCCCGATATGAAAAAGTTCCAAATTTGATAAAACTTCGATCAACATTTCAAAGATAATGATATTGAAGAAATAATATCATTCGAGAAGAAAATAACATCCCTTACCTCGAAAAGATCAAGATTTCTAAATTTGAAACACCCGATATATAAAGCATGACTTGGACTTCGCACCGTAGAGCAGCAATACTCAAAGTATACTCAAAATACTCACAAGAATACGCTCGATAATATAGAGAGAGAAAACTTCAGTTTCAAAGTGTGATTTTCAATTCTAACCCAAGACCCTTATTTATAGAAATTGCTAAACACCAAAGTTGTAAGATTTAATAAATTAATATATATATATATATCAAATTCATACGCCAACCTTAGAATTCAGATCCTAGCATTTCCCACATGCCACCTTCTAGAAAAGTAAGAAAAAAACGTTTTTCATAAAATAAATAATTAAAACTTTAAAAATCAATTATTTTGAGCTTCTAACTTCAATAATTCATAATAAATAGCCCTTTCATCAGAAAATACGAATCTCATGAGTTTTATAGGAAATTCAATTCTCTACAACTTTGCAGAAGAAAGTTTTTCCAAATTCCAATCATAAATTGACCGAAATCCACAAACGGAAATTTTATAAAATATAATCAAATTTCAAATAATAAATGGGGTTCACCGACATGTTTAACATGTTTTAAACATTTATTGCAACAAAAATACTCTTTCCTCCTCAGATACTCATATATCCCACATTCGTTGTAAAAATATCACCGCTAATATATTATTAAAATAATATATTTAAATGAATTATTTTATCGAAAAAGATAAAATATTAATTTTCAACAATTGTCATTTTAAAATTTTCTCCATCTATATCCACATAAAATCAATATTTTCCTCATCATATAAATCAATAATTAATTATTCACAAATAATATTACGTAATCACAATATCGATAACCAAAAGCTTCTGTGAAAGAGGGGCTTCCAATAAGAATTTCTTCTTATCAAGTAGCATAAATTAGGTGACCAAACCTCTCCTTAGATGTAACTTTCTAGACATTGCCAATAATGTTATCTAATAATATTATTCAGATAATATGAATTATTGCTTCGATAATGAAATATACCGTAATGACAATTATCAAACAACAAAGAATATAAAATATCAACGCAGCAATTATTAACTCAATAAAATACCGAATAAGAATTATCGTAACCATTATCGAGTAGTGCCTTTCACGTAAGAATCAATAATTGGTGCAATACTGCAGTGCCATCGCTCAACAACGCCAGATTAGTGTGTTTTAACCACCGTGTATTCCAACAAAGATAATTCAGAATAACAAACTACGCCTATTATTTAAAAACAACTTATATTTGTCGCTTTCTTCATCCAATCGCTTTTCATTATGGGCCCACACACGGTCAAGGCCACGTCGTATTTAATATTCCCTAATCGCATTTAATATTTCACGACCAAACGAATATTCCCAAATAACAATGAATATTTTATAACCACTTGCTTATTTTGAAATATTTGCATATTTAACCCTTAACTATCCACATTAATCAAATCAACCCTTACTATTTCAAAATAATAAATAAAGGAAATTCCTTTTTATTTAAAAAAAATTTCGGGGTCTTACAATAGTATTATGTTATTAATAATTGGATTGTAATAAAATCTTATTAAATTAATTTAGATTGAACGGAGAGAGTCTAAACGAGTTTTTAGAATATACTTTGGGTATTACATTGCTTAATCCATGTACGGATTCCGTACTCTTTCAGCAAGACTCTTTTGTTTTTAATTCGTTCGTTTCGTTATTCGTTTCGAAATTAAGTATTGTCTCTCATAATTGTTCCTTGTCAATTTATTTTGGCGTTGTATTAGAACTCACATTTGTACTCTTTAGACTAGTGTGTCATGTCTAAATTTTATTTTTATATTTATAGTGATGTACGTATTAGTATATTTTTAGAGACTTGTGTCGACGATTCGCTCGATTTAACACGCATATGTTAGAACCCTTTCAGTTGATATTTTATCGCATGTGTTGTGACATTATATTTTGTTAGAATACCGTAGGTATACCCGAGCTATAACCACTTGTGGGGGTACCACAGACATGCGTTCTTGGCACCGAGGCACGACACCTTCCGGCGGTGTGATCACCCACCTGCGTCTCAGCTTTATGCTCTAGTGGAAGTTGGCCATTTGGTGTTTTGTTGTGGGAGGCATATGGTCACCCTAGTTTTTACATTATGTTCGCTCATGGATTGGTGATGTTTGTGCCAAACACGCCTTCCGATTTTATCATGCATCGATTCGCGGTCCAATGTGTGTGACTTGCCTTGTGCTGGCATTATTCGACTTACTTATGTGGCATTATTTGACTTGCCGCCGTGGCAAGGTATATTTGTTTTATTCTGAGCTCGGTATGAAATAACACCCAACCATTTGATTCAGCCTATTATTTCGTTGTGTTAGATTTGTTCGTTTGATTTCAGTTCGTTTCGTCTCTTTTCATTTAATGGAGTTAGTTATTTTGGTTCATTATTTGTATTCTATATCCGTACTGGGCGTTTGGCTCATGCTGTGTTATCTTCCTGCAGGTAATCAGGGGAATCAAGGGCAAATGTAATGAGAGTTCTATTCATTCCAATGATTTAGAAATATTCTGTTTAGACTTTATGTGTCAGTTTACTTGGAATTGTAATAATTATTTTAGATTGTGGTTTAAGACAGTTTGAGATTTATTATGGTTGACATGTGGTATTTATCAGTTATTAAGACTATTCTTGTGTGGCTTTGAGCCTTCGCTATTAAATTCATCAGCTTTGTTATGTTTTGAGTAACCTCTTTCTATTTCTTGAAAGGGGGGTGTTACAGAGTCAGTATCGTAGCTTAGGTTCTTTCTTGTAGAAACCCATTTAGGTTCGACTTTGTGAGTTATGGGTAGACTCAGGTTAGGTTTTTGTTCTGCTTAATTTTCCGCTCACCATCATATCGCCTATATTCGAATCATGCTCTAACTGCTTTTGTTATCTATTCGTGATCTCTTTCTTAGATGGCTCGTAGATCGCCAGAGTTCTTTGGGAGGCGAGGTAATAATAGGGGAAGAGGTGAAGGCCATCAATGAGCGACCTAATGATCGATTAACGCTCAACTGCTCACTTGTAAATCAAAGCGATGAATTAGGCTTTACCTCGCTTAGTGGCACAGTTGTACAGTAATGCAAAGTGGCAGCCCACCGTAAATTCTGAATAAGAAAATGCGGAAATAATGGTCAAGACGCAAATATCGAGGAAGGGAACGCGGATGGTCATGATCGCTGAGGGTCAGAATGTATGTATGGTTGAAAAGGTTTCGTAAGCGAAACCACAATCATTCGGCCAAAGACCAACTCCAATTGGCGGTAGAATCGGATTGCCTACCGAGAAAGATTTTTGATGTGTTAGGGTGTTCAGATAATCGAGAGTGTCGCTAACTCGCCATGTGGTCGTAAGTGGATGCACAGAGGTGGTGAAGCGATGAAAACAACAAAAGGTGAAAATTTTGCAGACACTTAATCAAGCGTAATTTTGTGAGGTCTTTTATCGCCAGATTCCCAAATTAACGATAAAGAGGCCTATGCTGTGAGTATCCGTCGATTCACAGAAGGCGCGATGAGTCCATCACGGACTTCATGACGTGGTTTACTAGGTTGGCGGGCTTTACTTACGGAACCTCGGTAGGGGACCGCAATAGAACAGTAAGCGAAGTTTAAGTGGAGGATTCATTATAGGTATCGACAACATCTCATTAACAACAAGTTTGCAGATGTGTTTACCGTGTGAATGCAACCAAAAATATCGAGATGGAGCGACAGACTTTCTGGTTCTAAAACCTGGATGGGAGTCGAAAGAGGATGTAGATGATCAAAGCGAGGTCAAACTTCGATTCAGCATGGTAGAAATCAAGGTGGTTAATCGAATAGAATCGTGGTGGCCATATAGGGCAAAGTATGCCATCGTAATCAAAACAGGGTGGTTATTAGCAGATGCCTCAGCAGCGGCGTAATCGCTACCGCAGCTTTACCTTGAATGGTCGTAATCGTAAAGAATGGCGTAATCATCGAGAGGATGTAATCGTGGTCGTTATCCGGGACCAACCGTGGGGTAACCCAAATCTTATTCCGATAGCTCTTTGTGCTACTTGTGGGGATACTCATACAGGGAGGCGATGTCGTAGACATGACTCACAAGCACGCTTTCAAGTGGGCGAGATGGGTCATATTGCTAGGATTGTACTTGGCCCATGTATAGTAATGGTGGAGGTGGTGATAATGGTGGCAATGGAGGTCGTCGTTGGTGGTCGAGTGTTTGCTTTCGACATATAATCGCATTTCAAGGAGTGCACCGGGTATTGTTTCCGCCTCTTTTTAGTTGGGTAATCGCGAGGCTTCTATTTTGTTTGATACTGGTTCTACTTCATTCCGTTATTTCTGGTTTTTTGTTCGGCACTGGGTGTGCCATCTCAATTTTTAGATTCATATGTTCATCGCTACTTCGATGGGGACTTCAGCTTGTTATTTATGATTTGATATCGAGGGTGTCCGATCGCTTTGGGGATAAGATCCGTAGCGTTAATCTTTTTCCGATGTGTATGCACGATTTTGATGTCATTCTTGGGATGGACCGGTTGGATAAACACCGTGCCACTATCGATCGTCAAAGAAAGGTTATATTTGGAGATGTGAAGTCTCCGTAATTCTTGTTTCGTGGTTCACAAACCGAGTAGGTGGTTAAGTTGATTTTAGCTTTGATGGTTTGGGAAGTTGGTAGAAAGGGGTCATGAGGGTATTTGGCGTTTGTGAAGGATACCTCTAAGGGTGAGTCCCAGATCGAGGATGTTCCGATTGTTCATGATTTTCCCGATGTGTTTCGAGGAGTTGTCGTGGCCACCACAACAAAAGTGGAGTTTGCTATATGAGCTTATTCCCAGTGCAGAAGCCTATTTTAGCGCGCCAGACGGATGGCACCATTGAGTCAGCGAGAGTTGAAAGAACAAATTACAAGAACTGTTAGATCGTGGTGTGATTCGGACCGAGTGTTTCATAGTGGGGTGCTCCGGCCTTGTTTTTGTAAAGAAGAAAGATGGAGTACATGAGGTCGTGATAGACTACGAGAGAGTTGAACAAGATCACCATCGAATCCAGATCCATTCACGAGGATTGATTACTTGTTTGACCAACTTGAGGGGCAAAGTATTTTTCAAGATGTAGACTTGAGGCTCAAGTATCATCAGATTGAGGTGAGGGATGAGGATATCCCTAAGATGACTTTCGCACTCATTATGGGCATTATGAGTTTTTGATGATGTCATTCGGGTTGACTAACGCTCCGACGGTGTTTATGGATTTAATGAATCGGGTGTTCAAAGAGTACTTGGACCAATTTGTCATTGTCTTTATTGATGACATTTTGGTTTACTCCAAGTCTAAAGAAGAACATGAGGAACAATTTCGCACAGTGTTGGGGATTTGGCAGAAAGAGAAATTATATGCTAAATTCTCTACATGCGAGTTTTGGTTGGATCAGGTTGCATTTTTGGGACATGTTGTTTCTGCTAAAGGCATTAAGGTGGACCATACGAAGGTTGAGGCTATCACTAAATGGCCGAGACCTATTACAGTGACAGAGATTAGGAGTTTCTTGGGTTTGGCAGGGTACTATAGGCGATTTATGGAAGGATTCTCTTTGCTTGCCTTACCATTGACTCAGTTGATGAGAAATGGCGTGAAGTTTGTGTGGAATGAGGAGCGTGAGAAGAGTTTCGAGGATTTGAAGAAACGACTTGTGATAGCTCCTATACTTGCATCATTGCTTCGGGACGAGGAGGCTACCGATTTATAAAATGATGCTTCTAAGAAAGGTTCGGGGTGTGTTTTGATGCAACACTATAGCGTAATTGCTTATGCTTCTAGGCAACTTAAATCTTACGAGGTGAATTACCCCACACATGATTTGGAGTCAAGGGTGGTGATCTTTGGCCTTAAAGATTTGGAGGCATTATTCAGTATGGAGAGACTTGTGTGATATCTTCACCGATCATAAAAGTCTTAAATACATTTTCACCGTCGAACGAGCTTAACATGAGGCGGAGGCGCTGGTCGGAGCTTCTAAAAGATTATAATGCTGTAATTCAAGATCACCGGGAAGGCAAACGTGGTTGCGTATGCTCTTTCTGCCTAAGAGTTCAGGGAGGTGTAGCGCCTTTTATTACACAACCTCACTTTTTTTTGGATATAGACGGCCAGAGTCGAGTTGTATGTACGAGGTTCGGATGGGCATTTGGCATGGTATGAGAGTTGAGCCTCTCTTATCTCATGTCAAAGAAGCTCAAAAAAGAAGATGGGGAGTCAGGAGTATGCATTTATAATCTAGAGGAGGAAAGCAAATCGAGTTTCGTATTGATGACCATGGTGTTATTTGGTTAGGTGAGCGGTTGTGGTACCATCCGATCCAATCATTCGGAGGTCAGTTGGGCCGAGGCTCATAGTTCGCCATTTTTTCTATTCATCCGTGTTCTACGAAGATGTATAGGGATTTGAAGAAGAATTTTGTGTGGAATTGATGAAACGAGACGTAATTCGCGTATGTTGGGAAGTAGGTCTCACTTGTCAACAAGTTGAAGATAGAACATCAACCGTAAGACCCCAACTTATTATTAATGAAATTTAATTTTCTATTTATTATTTTGAAATAGTAAGGGTTGATTTGATTAATGTGAATAGTTATGGGTAAAATACGCAAATATTTCAAAATAAACAAGTGGTTATAAAATATTCATTGTTGTTTGGGAATATTCGTTTCGGTCGTGGAATATTCTTTACATTGTCGGAGAATATTCGCATTTACGGTAGCGAGATTTTGTGGGCCCCATAACTGAAAAGCGATTGGATGAAGAAACGACAAATATAAGTGGTTTAAAAATAATTCGCCAGAAGTTGTTACCAAGATTATCGCTTAAAATACCCTGCGTGGTTTAAACACACGAGAAGATACCCAGATTGCACAATTATTGATTCTTACGTAAGAAGGCACTACTCAATAATGGTTACAGTAATTATCGCTCAAGATTTTATTGATTTAATAATTGCATGTGTTGATATTTTATATTACCGCTTGCTTCAATAATTGTCATTACACGTATTTTTTTCATTATCGGCAATAATTCATATTATCCGAATAATATTATTAGATAACATTATTGGCAATGTCTAGAAAGTTCTGCATCAAGGAGAGGTTTGGTCACCTAATCATGCTTGCTACCAAGAAGAGAAATTCTTATCGAAAGCCCCTCTTCGGGAACCGCCTCGGTTGTCAATATCAGTGATTCTCGTAATATTATTTGTGAATAATTAATTATCGATTCATATGATGAGGAAAATATTTATTTTATGTGGATATAGATGGAGAAAATTTTAATGTGACAATTGTTGAAAATTGAAATTTTATCTTTTTCTCGATAAAATAATTCATTTAAATATATTATTATATTTTAATATTATAATAATGGTGATATTTTTACAACGAATGTGGATATATGAGTATACGAGGAGGAAGAGTATTTTGTTGCAATAAATGTTTAAAACATGTTAAATATGTTTATTGGACCCCATTTATCGATCAAATTTGATTATACCGTAAAATCGTCCATACGTGGATTTCTGTCAATTTTGTTTGGAATTTGGAAAACTTTCTTCAGTAAAGTTGTAGAAATTAAATTTCCTATAAAAATCGCGAGATTGGAATTTTCTGATAAAAGGGCTATTTATTATGAATTATTGATGTTCAAATTCTCTAATAATTGATTTTTGGAAGTTTTAATTATTTTAAATAATAAAAATGTTTTTGATTTGTTTGGTAGACTTATTTGTTGTCAAGCATGGCTGAATTCAGATCATAGATTGTGTGCGTAGGAATTTATATATAATATATTAATATTATATTAAATTTTCGCTTTTATTCTAAGCAATTTCCTATAAATAGGGTCTTAGGTTAGTGCTAAATTGAAAATCACACCGTAAACTCAAGTTTTCTCTCTATATTATCGAGTTTATTCTTGTGAGTATTTTGAGTATTGCTATACGCCAAGGCAAGTTCAAGTCATAACCTATATCCTGTTTTCAACTAAGAGTATCATTCTTCGAGGTGTGTGGATATTTTTTTCTTTTCGAATGATATTATTTCTTCAATATCATTATGTTGAAATATTGATCCAAGTTTTATCAAATTTGAAACTTTTGGTGCTCTGAGTTACTATTCACGATACCAAGACTATTCACGATATCGACATATATTCACGAATACTTGCACTATTCATCTAAAAATATAAAATTTTCTTTTCGTCAAAATATCTATTCGGATACTAGCTTTGATCAGATCCATGTTTTGATCATTCTCGAATTTTACACCACCGTGATTATTTTTGAGGTATTTTTGGACGTGGATAAAACAAAGTACTAATCCTTAATCCTTAATCCTCGTCTATTTTGTTTCACCGGATTCGCTTTCTTTAAAAATATTTTTCATCATCTTTAGTCTTAAATGATGATATTATGGAATATCTTTGGCCCTCAGAGTGCAAAGATGAATGATTTCAAGAACATCTTTTGGTCAGAGTGCAAAGTTGAATGTGTTTAGATGAACACGACTTAATCGATGAATATCTTCGCACTCAGAAGCAAAGATGAATATTTGATTCCGTGATATATATCGATTGATGTTACAGTGGATAAAAGATAGACGATGAACTTTTAAATTCATACATGTAAGATAGTAGTTTGCATTCTCTACTTAACTCTTCTAATGAATTATTATTTTCACCGCGAATATTGATTTAAAATTTGTCGTCTATCAGATTCTATTAGATTTTTCCTCAATGAAGACTAACGATAATTTGTTGTATATTATTTTAGTCATAATATTCTTTATCGAGCTAGTGAGCTCACCCTTTTCCTTTTTGTTCCATTTTTCTTCCTCGTGAGGCGAGAATATAATGAAAGTACTTAGCTCTGGGGTATGGAATGAAGGTTCTAAAGAGAGTTGTTTAGTAGTCCTCACCATTTTTGTAAAATAATGTATCAATAAATGTGATGAAGATTTATTTGAGTATAGATATCATTTCAAGATAATATTTGTATTCAAACTCACAGCTTTTACCGTTGTAATAATAAAGTTGTAGTTGTTTCGTACATATGTATCGACAACCGTAATGGGTGATGTATACCTATTTTGGGGGCGCCACAGCTTGGTATCGTAGCTAAGGATATGATCTCCACGATTTTGAGATCTGGGAATAGAACTAGAGGGAGAGAGACGAGTAAATCCTTCTTCGCCAGTGTCCCTACCTAAGCTTATTTGTTAGTTGGTCAAGATATATAGGGATATTATGTGATATATTGATTTCCTTAATTAACCCTTGTTTTATGACAAGATTCGAGAATGTCGCCTAAGAATATTAACAATGGAAATGAGACCGCGAGGAGACGCGCTTTGTACTCACTAACGAGGAGAACGCGGCAACAGTCAGGCAATGTTCCTCCCGTGAACAACACCAATCGGCGTAGATGATGAACGAGGGATGTTTAGAAGCTTTTTACAGCTTACATGCAAAATTATTTGGTGGAGACTCGTGTTCAAAATACAGAGGAAATGATAGCAATTCACGGGTTGTCACAAACAAGCAGCTTCAAAGAGTCAGACCACTGATTTAAGAGAAGCCGATCCGATCATGCCGCGGAAACATGGGTCAAGCAAATTACCAAGATATTCGATGTCTTAGGGATGCACGGAGAACAGAAAGTTCCATTCGCCACCTTTATGTTCCAAAGGGCGCAGGCATACACCGGTGGAGTCTCATGAAGCAACATCATCCAAATTTCGGCAAGATGTCTCGGGAGACGCTTTAGAGACTATTTAATGACAAATACTTTCCGAAAGTGTTCGTTATAACGAAGGAAGTGGAGTTCATCGATTAGAACAAAACAACACGATTTGTCTCAAAGACGAGGCAAAGTTTGCAGAGTTATCCAGTGCTTGCACCTCATTTGGTGGAGAATGAGGAACGATGACGCGGATGTTTCGAGAGAGGTTTGAACCCCAAGATACGACAATATCTCATTTCTCATAAATTTTCTCTCTATTCGATGTTGTTATAATGTGGCTCAATTATTGTAGAGCGAGATAACTAAGTACTACGGTCCCGAGGGGACCACAACCGTGATCGTACTCAGAGATAAAGAAATGTAATAATGATAACCAAAGTGGAGAAAGAAACAGACGGACAAAATGGTAACCACTCCGGTGGTAATCATGGCCATGAAAATAAAGAAGCGAGTCATGAGGAGATTTTAAAAGAGGAGATTTAACAACGACATTATGAGAAGACGATAAAGGCTTAAAAGAATCGGTTCTAAGGGAGGAGAATCGACCACCCATTATATGCTATATGTAAGACCCTAACTTATTATTAATGAAATTTAATTTTCTATTTATTATTTTGAAATAGTAAGGGTTGATTTGATTAATGTGATATAGCAAGGGTAAAATACGCAAATACTTCAAAATAAGCAAGTGGTTATAAAATATTCATCATCATTTGGGAATATTCGTTTGGTCGTGGAATATTCATACCGTCGGGAATATTCAGATTTACGGCCGCAAATCCATGTGTGGGCCCCATAACGGAAAGCGATATGGATGAAGAAAACGCATAAATATAAGTTGTTTAAAAATAATAAACAGAAGTTGTTATCAAATAATACCGTTAAAATACTCTATGGTTAAAACACAAGAAGATTACCAGATCGCACCAATTATTGATTCTTACGTAAGAAGGCACTACTCAATAATGGTTACAAAGAATTACGCTCAAAGATTTTATCGATTTAATAATTGTCGTTGATATTTTATATCATCGTTGTTTCAATAATTGTCATTACACAAGATTTTTTCATTATCGGCTAATAATTCATATTATCCGAATAATATTATTAGATAACATTATTGGCAATGTCTAGAAAGTTCTCGCCTAAGGAGAGGTTTGGTCACCTAATCAAGGCCACCAAGAAGCGAGAAATTTTATCGAAAGCCCCCTCTTCCTGAAACCGCCTCGTCACACAATATCATGATTCTCAGAATATTATTTGTGAATAATTAATTATTGATTCATATGATGAGGAAAATATTGATTTTATGTGGATATAGATGGAGAAAATTTTAATGTGACAATTGTTGAAAATTGAAATTTTATCTTTTTCTCGATAAAATAATTATTTAAATATATTATTATATTTTAATAATATAATAATGGTGATATTTTTACAACGAAATGTGGGATATATGAGTATACGAGAGGAAGAAGAGTATTTTTGTTGCAATAAATGTTTAAAACATGTTAAACATGCTCTGCGGACCCCATTTATCGACCGAAATTTGATTATAAATTGTAAAATCGCCTGCTTATGGATTTCATTCAATTTCTATTTGAATTTGGAAAACTTTTTCCGAAAGTTGTAGAGAATTGAATTTCCTATAAAAACTCATGAGATTCGAATTTTCTGATGAAAGGGCTATTTATTATGAATTATTGAAGTTCCAAAGTTCAAATAATCGATTTTTGGAAGTTTAAAATATTTAAAATTAGAAAACGTTTTTTCTTACTTTTTCTAGAATGTGGCATGTGTTTGATGGCTGAAATCAGATTCTAGGTATGCGTGAAAAATTTATATAATTATATTATTAATTTATTAAATTTTCTGCTTTCATGTTCTAAAGAATTTCCTATAAATAGGTGCTTAGGTTAGAATTGAAAATCACACCAAAAACTCAAAGTTTTCTCTCTCTATATTATCGAGCGATTCTTGTGAGTATTTTGAGTATACTTTGAGTATTGTTAGACGCAAAGTTCCTTCAAAGACTATATCCTAGATTCCAAATTTGTAAGACTAATCTTCGATGGTAAGGATGTTATTTTCTTCAAATGATATTATTTCTTCAATATCATATCAATATGGTTGAAACTTTTATCAAATTTGGAACTTTTTCAATGTCGGGTTACTATTCATGAAATACTATTCATGAGTTACTATTCACGAGTTATTATTCATTTAGCACTATTCATTAAGCCGTGAAGATGTTTTTTTGAAAATTTCTATCTTTTGGTGTTTGAGTTATTATTCACGACTACTAGACTATTCACGATACTATACACTATTCAATCGAAAATAAAATTTCTTCTTTTGTCCAAAATATCTATTCTCGATACTAGCTTTCGATCAGATCCATGTTTTGATCATTCTCAATTTTACACCACTACGATTATTTTTGAGGTATTTTTGAACATGGATAAAACAAAGTACGAATCCTTAATCCTTAATCCTCGCTATTTTGTTTCAATCGATTCTTTTCTTTAAAAATATTTTTCATCATCCTCATTTAAATGATGATATTATTGAATATCTTCGGCCCAGAAGTAAAAGATGAATGATTTCAAGAATATCTTCGCCAGAGTGCAAAGATGAACAGTGTTTAGATGAACACGAATTAATCGATGAATATCTTCGCCTCAGAAGTAAAAGATGAATATTTGATTCCGTATGTATATCGATTGATGTTATAGGGATAAAAGATAGATTTATGAACTTTTAAATTCATACATGTAAGATAGTAGTTTGCATTCTCTACTTAACTCTTCTAATGAATTATTATTTCATTGCGAATATTGATTTAAAATTTGTTGTCCTATCAGATTCTATTAGATTTTTCCCTCGTTGAAGACTAATCGGTAATTTGTTGTATATTATCTTAGTCATAATATTCTTTATCGGGCTAGTTGAGCTCACCCTTTTCCTTTTTGTTCCATTTTTCTTCTCGTGAGGCGAATATAAATAGTACGTAGCCTCGGGGTATGGAATGAAGGTTTTAGAAAGAATTGTTTAGTAGTCCTCACCATTTTGTAAAATAATGTATCAATAAATGTGATGAGGATTTATTTGAGTATAGATATTGTCTGTAAGATAATATTTGTATTCAAACTCACAGCTTTTACTTGTTGTAATAATAAAGTTGTAGTTATTTCGTATCTACGATTGACAACTCGTAATAGGTGATGTATACCTATTTTGGGGGCGCCACAATGGTATCGTAGCTAGGATACGATCTCCTCAAGTGAGATCGGGGAATGTAATCTAGAGGGGAGAGACGAGTAAATCCTTCGCTAAGGTGTCCTACCTAAGCTTATTTTTTAATTGGTCAAGATATAAGATATTATGTGATATATTGATTTCTTTAATTAACCCTTGTTTTACGACAAGATTTGAGAATGTCGAATCGAGAATATTAACAATGGAAATGAGACCGTGGAGACGCTCAGACTCACCAACGAGGAGAACGTGCAACAGTCGGGTAATGTTCCTCCCATGAACAACACCACCGAAAGCGTATGATGAACGAGGGATGTTTGAAGCTTTTTGCAGCTCACGCAAAATCGACGAGGAGACTCGTGTTCAAAATACATGAGGAAAATGATAGGAATTCACTGGTTGTCACAAATGCAAGCAACAAAGAGTCAGGACCACCGTATTTAAGGAAAGCCAGATCCGATCACGGCATAAATACGGGTCAAGCAAAATACCAAGATATTCATGTCTTGGGATGCACGGAGAATGAAGGTTCCATTCGCCACCTTTATGTTCCGTGGCGAAAGGCGCATCATCGGTGGAGTCTCAGTAAGCGCATCCATCCAAATTCAAGACTCAAAGACGTCTCGGGAGACATTTCAGAATTATTTAATGACAAACACTTTCCGAAAGTGTTCACTATACGGGCGGAAGTGGAGTTCATCGATTAGAACAAAACAACATACGATTGTCTCAAAGACGAGGCAAAGTTCAGCAGAGTTATCCAGTTCAGACCTCATTTGGTGGAGAATGAGGAACGATGACGCGGATGTTTTTGAGAGGTTCAAAACCCAAAGATACGCATAATATCTCATTTCTCATAAATTTTCTCTATTCAGATGTTGTAAATTGTGGCTCAATTATTAGAGCGAGATAACGAGTACGGCCAACCGAGGGACCATAACCAGGATCGCACTGTAGATAAAGTAACAACAGTAATAATGATAACCAAATGGAGAAAGAAACAGACGGACAAAAATGGTAACCACTGGTGGTAATCATGGCCATGAAAATAAGAAGCGAGTCAGAGGAGATTTTAAAAAGAGGAGATTTAATAACGACTCACGTGAAGACGATAAGTCACTTTCAAGAAAGAATCGTTCTAAGGGAGGAGAACGACCACCTATTATATGCTACAAATGCGAAAAAAGAGACATATCACCAAACCGCCCACAACAGCTTCAAGGTATGCTATAATCAGGAAAGGAAGGACATATCGCCGAGATCAGACAAGAGAAATGTAAACCTAGTTCAATGGGGACGGTGACTTCAAAAGATCGTCCCGTAAAAGTCAAAGTCAACGATTCCGGAAGAGCGTTTGTTGTGATCGGGTCATAATGCCAGAACCCAAACGAGGTGATCACGGTAAGCTATTTATAAATTCTCATGGTTTATACCTTACTACTCGATAATTTGCATACCCATTCATTTATCTCTCCCGCATGTGCTCAACGCTTAAACTCGACTCCGGAGAAATTAGACTTTGACCTATCTCGTGGAAACTCCGTTAGAGAAACTTTCATCACATCCATCGCTTATAAATCTTGTTTCGATTCAAGTCGGCACCATCACCTTACCCGCCGACCTTATCTCTTTAAAGATACTTGCTTTTGATGTGATTTTAGGATCGATTGGTTAACTACTCATCATGCCAAAATTGATTGTTTTCGTAAGTGTCATGTTAGTTTTCATATTCCTAACCAACCCGTCAGATTTAATTCAAGCAACTAAACCATTAAAATCAATCACCGGCTATATCTAATCATAAAGCTATTCGCTTATCAAAAACGGATGTCGCTTTTCTTAGCCCATGTTATGGATTTGAATAAAGACACGCCAAATTTGAATAATATTCTGCTTGTTATCGACTTTCCTGGACGATTTCAAGAAGAACTTCCCTTACCTACCCCGTAACGTGAAGTTGAATTTTTATTAATCTTGAACCCGCATAAAACCCATTTCTAAAACCCCATCGAATGGCTCCTATTGAACTTCAGAGTTAAAGGTCCAACTACAGAATTGTTGGACATCTGCTTTCATTCTGCCTAAGACATCTCCTCGGGGTGCTCCCTGCTTTATTTGTGAAGAAGAAAGACGGAGTATGCGACTTTTGTATCGACTATCTGAATTGAACCATGTCACCATCAATAATAGTATCCTCTACCTCGATTGATGTCTTGTTTGACCAAAGCAAGCAAGGCATAATTTTTTTCAAAATCGATCTTCGCTCGATATCATCACCAAGATTGTAATCGAGGATATTCCAAAGACCGCCTTTAAACTCTAGACGGCATTATGAATTTTATTCATGTCTTTCTTTGGACCGACTAATGCTCCTGCGGCTTTCATGGATATGATGAACCGAGTATTCAAGGAATATTCGGATCAATTTGTTGTTGTCTTTATTGATGACATCCTTATATATTCCAAAAGTCACGAAGATCATGAGCACCATTTTCGTTCAGTACTCCAAAGGCTTCATGAAAACAAACTATATGCCAAATTAAAGAAATGTTCGGCTTCGAGGAAGTAGCATTCCTCGGGCACGCGTGTCAAAACATGGAGTATCCGCATGATCCCACAAGATTGAAGCAATACAAAGTCGAGCAAACCAAGTCGCGATCAAGACGAGCTTTTGCTTAAATGGTTATTATCATAGATTCGTGGAAAGGTTTTCTTCTAATCGCTACTCCATTAACTCACCTAACTCCTAAGGATAAAAAATTCGTTTGAGCTAAGAATGTGAGAAAAGTTTCCAAGAGCTTAAGAGAGACTTATTTCTAAGACTGCTTTAACAATACCATCCGGGTTCGGATGGATTTGTTATTCACAAATGATGCTTCGTGCAAAGGGTTAGGATGTGTTCTCATGCAACGGAAAAGTCATAGCCTACGCCATGACAACTTAAAGAGTATGAGAGAATTATCCTACTCATGATCTAGAGTCAAAGAAATGTTTCGCTACTTAAAGATACGGGAGGCACTATCTATACGGGGAGAAAGTGAGATATATTCTGCACCATAAAAGCCTTTAAATATTTCTTCACCAAAAAGAACTCAACACGCGGCAATGACGCTGGCTCTCGAGCTATTGAAAGACTACGACCACACTATTCAATACCATCCCCGAAAAGTTTAACGTGGTAATGATCACGCTGAAGAGGTAAGATCATATGCTGAACGAGTGCGATGATGTCAAGATACGATGGAGCCAACTTTAATAGAAAAAGTTAAGGTTCTCAAGCCACCGAATCCCGAAATTGATGCGTATGAAGAAGAAAGTACAAGAAGGAGATATTCCGGAAGCTTAGAATCATGAAGAAGGAATACTTCGAGTCCACTCTAGACTTCTGGTTCCTAACGACTGATTTGAAGTACAAGATTACGATGGAGGCACATAATAATACACCATTCGCAATCCATCCTCGAAGTACTAAATGTATCGTGATCTTCGACATACATTTTGGTGGAACAATACGAAGAGAGATCGCAAAGTTTATCTCAATGTGTTTAACT